>CATOUR010000368.1:0-132825 GCA_951848785.1 Callosobruchus maculatus
TGAAAAACACCCTCGTGGCAAGTTTTTCACAGTTTAAAACTCACAAGGCTGAGATATAAGCAGCATGCATTGAGCGCTTCCACGGTTAATTTATTGTCAGCGTATATATTCAGCTCAGCTCGTTGCTTTCCATTTTGACGGGATCAAATACGTATGAAATACCTTTCAAGCAGAAATCTTACCGCTGAAGCCGCACTGGTAGCCTATCATTGTTCATCTAACAGAGGGGTGGAAGCTGTAGCTCGAGGATGTCTCAAAAAGTAACAATACTGCAAGTAATACATAATTAAAGATCCATCCATAACCAACGATAAGTGCAGGAAATGTCACTACAGAAAGAAACAATAGACCACATAATAAGTGCTTGTAGGACTATCGCTGGACCCGAATACACAGCCAGTCATAACACTGCAGCCAAAGTGATACACCAAGCACCAGCCACAACAAACAAGCTAATAGCAAACACAGATCCATATTGCAATAAATTACCACACCGACATCCGTACTCGAAAACAATCAATACATACTGGCATGTTGAAAAACATACAGACAAGACTATCCCAGCAAATAGTTTAGATATAGTTTTTCAGTCATAGCCAAACAAAGCTACCTATTTGATAGATATTGTTATTCCCATATGAATATCCAAAACACCTACGCTGGGAAGATTCTAAATACACAGACTTTACCAAAGAAGTAAAACATTTCTGGAAACAAAACAAAATGTCTATTGTCTTCCTTATTATCTCGGGCTCAGGCCTAACACCAAATACATTCACACCACACCTACAACAGTTAGGCCTGGACGAAAAGTTACACGAAATATTCCACAGTCTGTTATCCTGAAGATCTGTAATATTAAGAGTAAGAGTAGCGTTACCTGAACTTAGCAAATGAGATTTTCTACAGTTTTTGTCAGCATGCAATTGTAGCAAAATAAAGACGACTATTTTTATTATTATTCTGATTTTCGCGATTGCGCCTGCGGTAGCAACAAATCTTGATGGGCACGTCAACGTCGGTCAACACCTGAACTATTATTGACCTGAATTTGTGAAGGACTTCAATGTTATAGGTCTTACAGGATTACAGACCTTTGGAATATTTTGTGTAAGATTTCGTCCAGGCCTAATTGCTGCAGGTGTGGTGTAAATTTGTTTATTGTAAAGCCCTTCGAGACCCGACATGATGAGGGGGACAATAATAACTTTATTTGTTTTCAGAGTTGTTTCGTTTCTATGACAAGGCCAGTATATCTAGATATCTCCTCAGCGTAGGTGTTTTGAATATTCATACCACCATATACTGAATTATTATTATTCCTAAAAAATTCTAGAAATAGTATTACTATTATTGTGTACAAACTTCAGGCGACATTTCCCTGTATGTGTGTACAGCGTGCGAACAACATATGCTTGTTAGCCTGTTTTCATCAGCATCGACAGATACATCGGCTTAATGCAGTCGTCGTATTGGCAGCCATCGATTGGCTGCGGGTACTGCAATAATACGTCCTGATTGCGGGCCTAATTGCATTTGCTATTCCAATGAAATGCTAATCAATTTGGGCGGTGATCTACGACGACTCCTCTACAATACTTGCAACTGTTATCTAATTCAGACAAGACATGTCAACTGCAGCGCGAGATTTTCGGTAACAGGGTTAGATTAGATTAGAGCTAGTTGTTTGGGGTGGATTCTGGCCCTCACACGTCAACTTGAGCTATGGTGTGTAGAAATAAAAAAACGAAGTCAAGTTGATTGACTCAGTACTTCCCACACATTACGCTGATACCAGTTTATTATTTTCCCATAGCATGAAGCTTTAGTGCAAGATCCCTTGCAACCAAATAATTGCCAACCCCCCCCCCCCTAAAATTGTCTTGTGCCGCTAGGTCTTTCCTTCACAGGTCAATAGACAGCCTATTATCGATACTACAAACTTCTCAGTTTTACAACCCCCATCCCCCCAACCACCTCACTTTCACCCCCACCCAAAAAACTGGTAGGAAATGATCAGGAACCCCTAAAACATCTAAAAACGTAAAAACCGAATTTGAGTTGCTTTCATACTTGTCGCGTGCTTTGATTATTGCTACGCTACCACTGACAAGATTTTTAACAAACATACGGGTTTTCCATTCTCACCACGGTAACAATATACTGTGTCAAAAGCCTATTATGAGTACAAGAATTTTTTTAATTTTTCAACCTCCAACCCCCCAACCACCCCAATTTCACCCCACCCAAAAAAACGCAGAAAATGATCAGGAACCTCTAAAACGCTTAAAAACGAAGATTGAGCTGTTTTTATATTTTTAGTTTTTTTTATTATTCCTGCGCCGCCACTGGCACGATTTATCAAAACCATACGCGTTTTCCATCTTCGCCATGGTAGTAATGCCGTTTCAAAATTTCATTAAAATCAATTCAACAGTTTCCTTGTTACAACGATCTGACGCAATACTCTCGTATGTTTACATCCTTTGCTTTCTGTAACAGGCAAAGGCAATGTTCGGATGGACCTAAAAAAGTTATTTATGTCGCCAGGTCTTCCTTCACAGGTCAGTAGACAGTCTATTATGAAAGCAACAAATTTTTCAATTTTACAACCCCCCACCCCCCAACCACCCCAATTTCACCCCCACCCAAAAAAAAAGTAGAAAATGATCAGGGACCCCTAAAACGCCTAAAAACGAAGTTTCAGCAATATTTAATTTTTTTGTTTTTTGCTAATTACTCCGCCGCCTATGCACCGATTTTCAAAATTATAGGAACATTACCTACTACGACCCCACAGCATACCGCTGCCCAAATTTCATCACAATCCATGCAGCGGTTACTGAGATTACGAGGGTAGAAAAACGCGACAGGCAGACAGACCGACAGACAGACCGACGGAAATGAGTGAGGTGGATTTTTGTTATGTACACATCATAAAACGCCCAAAAAACATATTATCTCAAAATCGAAAATTTTCGCGATCACAATACTCCCCTCACCTATCGGTGTGGGAAGTAAAAATGTAGTCAAGTTGATTAACCCAGTACTTCCCATACGTTACGTTACGGAACATCAAATGACTAACAGTAGCTCAACATTACACAAAAAAGTATTTAATCTATCCACATTCAAAGAAAGTCCTCACTATGTATGGCCAATATTTATAACCATTTGCTACTGACTATCAGAAACATAAACAGCATTCATCGTTTCAAAAAATCTTTAAAAATATTCCTTAGATAAAATTGGTTCTAAGATTTAGTAGAATTTTATAATAGATAATATAGGTTGTTACCATTATTTTATGTTATTTGTAGTATGTAAGTAGTTTTACTCTTAGTTTAATAATTCTATAATCCAATTTAATTTAGAATACTTTAAATGTATGACTTTCCATATCCCATATAGGGTTTATTTGAATAAAAGCTTAAATGAATAAATACCAGTTTATTATTTGCCATAGCACGGAGTGATGTCTAAGATCCCTTGCAACCAAATCATCGTCAGTTTGCCCACAAATAAAGTGAATATGAATACTACACATTTCTCAGATTTACAGGGAAGTCAAGGCAGTGTTTGGATGGACGTGTATTATGCCGCTACGTCTTTCTTTCACAGGTCAATGGATAGTGTATTATGAATTCAACAAAGTTTTCAGTTTTACACTTCCCGCCCAAACAACCAAATTTCAGCACCAGCTAAAACAAGTAGAAAAAGATCATGAGACTCTAAAACACCTAAGAACGAAGTTTGAGCTGTTTTCATATTTTTAGATTTTTTATTATTGCTGCTCCGCCACTGGTACGATTTCTAAAAAACCATACGCATTTTCCATCTTCACCAAGCTAATAATACTATGTCTAAATTCATTAAAATCAATTCAATAGCTTTCATGTTACACAATATAAGTCCCTTGGTTTCTGTTCGGATGCACCTAAAAGAGTGTATACGCCGCTAGGTCTTTCTTTTACAGGTCAATGGACAGTTTATTGTGAATACAACAAAGTTTTCAGTTTTACAACCCTCCACCCTTCAACCACTCCAATTTCAACCCCACCCAAAAAAAAAGCAGAAAATGATCAGGAACCCCCCAAAACGCCTAAAAACGGAGTTTGAGCTGTTTTTATAATTTTAATCTTTTTTATTATTACTGCGCTGCCACTGACACGATTTCTAAAAAGCTCACGTGTTTTCTACCCTCGCCACTGTAGTAATGCTGTGTTCAAATTTCATTAAAATCCATTCAATAGTTTTCAAGTTACCCAATGCAAAACAGTCTAAAGCAATACTCGTATGTATGTATGTATACATCAGGAAAGTCCCTTGGTTTCTGTATTGGGCAAGGCAATATTTGGATGGACCTGAAAAAGTGTATTATCCCGCTAGGTTTTTTTTCACAGGTCAATGGACAGCCTATTATGAATAGAATAAATTTTCCAGTTTTACAACCCACCACCCCGCAACTACCTCAATTTCACCCCCACCAAAAAGAAAGTAAAAAATTATCAGGAACCCCTAAAACATCTATCGGTGTGAGAAGCAAAAATTAGCGGTCTCTTAGACTAAATGCACGTATTCCTAAATAAGTACTTCAACTACGTTGACTCAGTATTGTCGATACCGTGATTATAGTTCATTAAACAAGGATATTAAAATTATTCGTGCTTGGTACACGTTTCATAAACTGTGATGGTACGGTAGTAAAATTTAAGCATATCAGAACATTAAACGAAATTAGCTTAACGATCCACAAAGTAGATAATACGAAGTAAAAGTTGATAAAGAGACCAACCCTAGATGCACATGATTTACCCTAATGTTTGTAATAAAATTTTATGCAATTTTGAGGCGATTGCGATACTTTTCCTACAAACACCATTCCTTTATGTGTTGTTTATTGTTTATATTTATTTATTTACACGCTTATGTTTTACATTTTTTATATCCTAACCTTATGTCTATCCATCACGTTGAACAGAGTCCTAGCATACCCAGGTATTATTATTATTAGACTGTGAATGTTTATAACCATTACTTTATACAAATATCAACAATAAGAGCCAGTTAACCACTTATACAGACATATTTGAAACGTATATTTCAACATATAAGTATAAAATTCTTTACCGGTAAAATATATGAAATATAGAGCACTTATAATTAGTAAACACAAAACCAATGTAAGAATGGAGTAATAAAACAATATAACATTTCTCTCTTTTGATTTCATTCTCTCTGAGTTGGTACCAGGCACGTCTCCAGGATTTGGTTTTGGGGGTCCAGATTATGGATGTCACTTGCTTGACCTTTCGAGGGGTCCAGATTAGAGTTATCACCTTAAAAATTTGTGGATTCCATTTTTTAGACGACATTAAATAACGTTTCGGGGGGGGGGGGGGGGGCGGACCCCCTAGACCTCCCCTCTAAATCTTCCTCCTTTGGATCTGGTAATTCAAGGGGAAGCTAGAAAAACTGGTTTCCGCCTCTGGAGTCAGGGTAGCTGGACCTTTATGAATCCAGGCAAAGGACATTCGATGATTCTAGCAGAGTTGCATGAGGATAGTCCTATTTTGTTGGCGAGGAGCGATATAGTTTCTCCTACGCATCGCTTCAATCGCAAATTTACGGTGGTGTTTCCGTCAAGGGAAGAGTGGGAGTCTAGGGAAAGACAGCTCATCGAAGGAGGAAGACAGGTCTGGTACACAGACGGTACACTCGCTAGAGAGGGCTCGGGCTCGGGAGTCTACGGACCCCATACAAGACTTTCACTCCCTCTTGGGGGGCACGGCACAGTATTCCAGGCTGAGGTCTATGCGATACTTGCTTGTGTAAATCGTATTTGGGGAAATTGACGGGTCTAGGAGGCGGATTACTATCTGGTCTGACAGTCAGGTAGCCATCAAAGCACTGAGTGCTTGGAAAATAACGTCGGGACTGGTCCTGGAATGCAGGAGGGCTCTCAGCTAAACACAAGGTATCACTGATGTGGGTACCTGGGCACGCTGGGGTAAAGGGTAACGAAATGGCGGATCATCTGGCTAGGATGGGATCCGGCAACAGTTTTGTGGGCCCGGAACCAGCCTTAGGACTATCTGCAAACTTGATTTAGAAAACAACTGAAGAGTGGGTCCAGAATCAACACTCTCTGAGATGAAACAACATCTCTGGTCATCTCCGTCAACCTCGGGAACTATTAGCAGGGCCTGCAGAGATAATAGGACGATTTTGTCTCTCTCCGGATAGGAGTAACTTGAGATTGCTAGTAGGCCTATCAACGGGTTACAACACATTCAGGCGTCACTTGTTCGTGATGAGGGTGGTCAACGACCCAACGTGTACGTGGTGTGGTGAAGAGGAAGAATCCTCGGCACACATCTTGTGTCGCTGTGAAACCCTGGGTTATCACAGGCAGACTATGCTGGGCTCAAGAACCTTGGAACCAATAGATATAAAAACGGTTAGGACCTAAGAATGTACTTGTCTTTGCCAAAAGGGCAGGTCTTAGGAACTAGCGCGCATAGAGGCGCAAAAGGGCCCATCGTGTGGCCTATGCACCAGCCACATTCCGTGCTGGATAGCCTCTGGTCCTTATTCATTCATTCATTCCCCTCTAAATACGTGCCTGGTTGGTACACATGCATGCTAAAAGAATCTGGTTTTCACGGATACAACACTGGGTTTTGAATTTCACCACTAGACATCTTGATACGTTAGATATTTCAAAATATGGCGTTCAGTCTTGAACAGTGACCTTTTGCTCACTACAGTGGCACCGCTCAACGAACAATCAGGGTCTAGGGATGCTTTGCGCCGATCCCTCTGCGCATCGATATTTTGGGTAAGAGAGAGATAGATTTCAACAGCGGCGGCACGGCAGAGTCATGGCTATCTACATAGACTATGAGTATAGAGATAAATAGTATAGTTAGTTGTGTGAACCGGTACTTATCCTGTGAACCGGTACTTATCCTCTCGCAGCGCTTCTAAAGCGCCATAGGCTATCAGCCTTTGCGGGAGGCCGACCATAAAAAAAAAAAAAAAAAGTATAGTTAGTTCAAATCTAGTACTTTAGTACATTAAGGACAACATTAAATTTATGAAAAAAAAAAACAGATAGCTGGCTAAGCACGCAAAAGGGAAACAACGATAGTTGCCGACACGTGTTTCCAACTTATTAGATCTCATTAGAGCAGCGTAATCTAAGACAAAGTTGGGAGGCCTTAGAAGATGAAATACACTAGGATGTCGTATCAGAGAATCAATGATGTATTTGCGGTATCGGCTTTGTCTTAGATCACGCTGCCCTGATGAGGTCCAATAAGTCCGAAACACGTGTCGGCAGCTATCGTTGTTTCCTTTTTGTGTGCTTAGCCAGCTATCTGTTTTTTTTTTCTGTTTGATTATCTTCACGGAACTAATTCGACTTTTTATAAAATTTATGTTATCTTTAATGTTTACCTTCCTTTTACACCGCATAGGTTGAATATTATTGCTTAATTCTGCCCTGTTGTACACTTTTTTCTACTCCGCTCCTGTCAGGGAGAATGAAACTATCCCAAAATGGCGTCGCTGACGTCAGATAATATATGCAACACGTCATCACAAAGGAACCGACCGTCAGTAAGACAGCTGGTTGTTTGAGAGCAGGCGACAGAAAAGATCTATCTGTGTGCCATCTGGTACCCGAAGGTAACAGCAAACCAAAGAAAATCGCTGCTAAACAGCAACTTCCTTTGTTGGTGGAACGCCACGGCACGTTCGCTTAGCCAACCAGGAGAGCGCGGTTCTGTATGCTTATGCATATGAGAGTTGATATACGAGGGTTGCAGCTGTCTGCGTCCTGGTGGATTGACGGAGATATAGAGCAACCCGCGATTGTTAGTTGAGCCGTGATAGTGGATAAAGTGATGGAGTAGGTGCATTAGAAAAAGTGGAGGGTACTTTCAAGGATAGACGTTGAAGATGTTTAATAAATGTTCCATTGTTTTTTTTTTTTATTGGAAATAAGGCATCGACTGCATGGTCATTAGCCATATATCTTTGATCAACTATTTTGTACTGAACGATTTATAATGTTAGGTAATGAGCTTATGTTCCTTGGTTTATCGGAGGTCTTACAGTTTGAAAAAGAGTCCAGTTATTTTAAGGAAGGTGATAAATTTTCTTATTTCAGTCGGAACGGTGGTTAAAATATTCAGACCATTCGGTAGTCGCATCATGTTCCTTAAGTTTGTGTATAACTGACAATCATAGAAGATGTGCCTTAATGTAAGGGTGACTTGACACTGTTCACGTATAGGAGGGTGTTGACCTAGAAGTAGGTATGATGAGGTAAGATGGGTGTGACCTATTCTGATTCGAGATACTATCACCTGCTCTCTGCGTTGGAGTGAGGTGCCTTTATGTTTGCTATTCATAACTGAATTACATATCTGACAAAGTCTGTTATTGGCGTCTCTGTACCATTCATCTTGCCAACAGCCTTGCATTTTGTTTTTAAGGACTCTGACTACTCGATGTGTAGATGAAGTCCTTGGTGCACTACGAGTTGCTATATCAGCTTGTTGGTTGCCAGCTATTCTAACATTGCTATTCATTAGTCTCGTTATTTTTTGATCCTTCCTGGTAATAGGCAATTCCCATCCTGTAGGAAGGTAAGAAAAATCCTGTTAGCGCCGAGGAGCACGTCACGTCACGTCGATGCTCTAATGCGCGCATATAAAGTAGGCGACGGACGAGTAGAAGCGCAAAGGGATTTGTAGAGCATACGGAATTTTATTTGAATACAAATTGAAATTCGCAGGAGGCACTGAAATATATTTTCGGGCTCACCGCTGGCTGTGATGCTGGGAGCGTCAGACCTTTTGTCTGGCGACAAAACAGTCGGGAACGCTTTGCGAATAAATCTTGGGAAATAAGTCTGTCAAATATAAATGCCGATGTGAAATTTCAGGGTTTACATAGAGTAGCTTAAAAAGTTGAACATCAATAGTTTAAAGGCTCAAGTCTTGTCAATGCAAAAATTTATTCTGGCGAACGCTATGACCTTTCGTCTTTTCTACCAAATAAAATTTTTTGGGGCATTTTTAACAACCTTTGTTAGCTTCACATGTATGTGGATTTGTGAGCTTGTAAGCTTGTAACATTTACTTTGAATTTGTGATGAGACAGATATTGGACAACTGGAATGGCGGTATAACTATTGGCGGAAGCAAAATATCCAACTTAAGATTTGCTGACAATACAACACTTACTGCTGCTTCTCAGGAAGAACTAGTAGCCCTATTAAACATCTTAGAACAACACAGTACAGCATATGGTCTTGCTATTAAGTGCACAAAGACCAAGGTTATGATCGTAGATAGAGAGCACGATAATTATCGAGAAATAAAAAAATAAAGAAAATACAGTAGGCCGTTGTGAAGTAGTTCAAAGTTTTGTGTACTTCGGCTCTTTGATCGAGAATTTGGGTAGCTGTGAAAATGAGTTTCGACGGCGCATTCAACAGGCACGTGTGGCCATGACAAAGCTTACTAAAATATGGCGTGACCGTAGCATCGCTAAAGCTACCAAAATGTCGCTGGTTCAGTATCTTGTGTTCTCCATATTTTTGTATACCTCGGAAATTTGGACCCTTAAAAAGGCAGATCGAGCTCGCATAGATGCTTTTAAAATGTGGACGTGGAGGAGAATGCTGAGAGTTCCTTATACCGCAAATCGAACTAACGTTTCCATACTGGATGAGCTCGGTAATCCAGAGGGATTATCCTCCATTGTGTCGACGAGAATGCTTACATTCTTCATACACATATACACAGAACGATAATATGGAGAAACTTGTAGTTCAGGGTCACGCCCCGAGTGGGCGGCGCGGTGGCCCTTCCCCTACACGCTGGATGGATACAACGAAACAACTGCTGGATATGAGTATCAAGAGCGCCACTGAACTGACAGTAAGTCGCGAACGATGGCGAGCTACAGTTCCCAAAACTATTGATAATATTCGTGTCGGCAATGCTCTAGCTCCGACTTAATGCATTTTACGAGTTGACAACATGTCTGTCAAGACATTGTGACTATGATGATGATGATGAAGCTTGTTGATGTTGTTGATGTTTTAATTAATTAAAAGCAAGCTGGCTCAGTCGTGTTATTTCTTTTTTATTCACAATAATTCGTTAGCCGTTACAACTAACCAAAAATCAATTAAGTCGACATAGCTGCCTACCTCAGATTAGTATGCTTTACGCAACACTGCGGCATCTAATGTTTTAAACTGTAACGTGCTATGTGTCGGACTCGCTTCGTACATAGCCACCTATAACAGACAGTACGAAACTTTAGCGCCACCTTTCGTCTGAGTTGGGATTTGCATTAACAATTTACATTTAAAATGTCTTGTAAATGACAACGTCACACACAGAATAGTTAAAATAAAGTTGGCAGCTCTATGGTTCACAACCAGGTATTGTATCCAATGGCCGAATCAGTTTATCAGTTAGAGATAAACCTTCTACCGGTCGACCACAAACGGCGCGACCTGCCACAAAAATTACAGAAATAACTAACGCCCAAAGCAGGCTTGAATATCCAACACAGTCATCTGTTTTATTAGGTAGCGGTCATATCACGGTGAAAACGCTGTCTCTCGACGATCGCTGAAGCTAAGCAGCGTTGGACGCGGTTTATACTTTTTTGAAGTGACCTTTTGTAAACACTGCATGCCGTAAGCCTTTTTGTAAGATTATTTTTTAATAGAGGTTGGTTTTTATAATTCCAAGTGCCTCTTTAATTAAATTTGAAGTTAATAAGTTGCTGTTAATCGGAGAGTGTTTTACATAAAGTCTGGCAGGCAGCGCTGCAATCAGGTTAACGTCTATCGGGGCCGCTAGTGTATAACTGCAAAATTGATGAAATAGATACAGTTTAAAAAAATTAAAAAAAATATTTATTGATAAAGCTAACTAAAAGATTAAAAATTAATATAGTTTGAAACAACTAAAAAACACGAATTTAAAGAGATTAGAACTAAAAAGTTAAAAATATTTTTTAAAATAAGCTCAAAACAACAATGAACGAGAAATGCTTGCTTGTGAAAAAAGAGTCAGGCGCTCGATTTGCGAGTAGTATGCCACAAAGCGCCCACGCCTTTTTGACAATCATAATAACATGTTTCGTTGATGCGTATTTTAAAAATTATTTTTAACTTTTCAGTCCTAAGCTCTTTAAAGACTGGCGGACAGTATGGCACATATTTGATATTATCTATTGTAACATTATTGGCATTCGTGTAACTTTTACTCGAAACCGTTCAGCTGACTTCAATTTATTCTGAATTTTCCAAATTTTTGTTGGTCATCATAGTCGCAATGTCTTAACAGACACGTTGTTAACTCGTAAAATGCATTAAGTCGGAGCTAGAGTATTGCCGACACGAATATTGTCAACAGTTATGAGAACTGTAGCTCGCCATCGTTCGCAATTTACTATCAATTCAGTGGCGCTCTTGATACTCATATCCAGCAACTGTTTCATCGTATCCACCCAGCGTGTAGGGGAACGGCCACGGCGCCGCCCACTCGGGGCGTGACCCTGAACTGCAAGTTTCTCCATATTATCACTTCTGTGTATATATCCGAAGAATGTAAGCATTCTCGTCGACACAATGGAGGATAGTCTCTTTGGACTACCGAGCTCATCCAGTATGGAAACGTTAGTTCGGTGGGCGGTATAAGGAACTCTCAGCATTCTCCTCCACGCCCACATTTCAAAAGCATCTATGCAAGCTCGATCTGCCTTTTTAACAGTCCAAGTTTCTGAGGCATACAAAAACATAAATAAATAATTTTTGTTGGTGATAACAACTTTTATGTGGCAGCTTATGGAGTCTACCTCAATTCTCGCAGTATTACTGAGTTCGTATACTTTCCAATAACGTTTATCCAGCTACACGTGAAAAGTTAAAAGGACAGGAGTCAAAGGTCGTAGTCTAGACTTTATTAATCTGGCAGTAACGCTCACAAAGTTTCAACACTGTTATCAAACTTCGGCCCTCTTATGAAAGTTTTTCGATTAATTTGCGGAAAGAGTTTTTAGATTAGCTTCTTACTCAAAACAAATGTAGATGCTTCAGTTTTTCCAGTCATCTATGTAAAGTCTAGGTGAGATAGTGCTTTGTAAGAGATTAGGAATAGTTTGTCATATCCAAATTATTACTCAATGTTGCTTGTATATGATACATAGATTTTTCTTACTATGTTACTTCCCTGTCAGACACAGGAAACATTAAGAATTATTTACAAATGACTGTAAGGCATGTGCCAAAGCAATATGAGCTCAGTTAAAACCACAGGCCCCCTATACAAGGGGGGGATAACAGGGGTTATTACCCCTCCCAAGAACTGAATTCAACTTTGACTTATTTTATTTGACTTATTTATTTAAGCAATTGAGGTTTTGAATAAAAATTTTTTTGTCATAAATGGAAAGATCATACATAAGTTTTATAACAAAACTGTTTTTGTTTTCTTTTTTTTTTTCGAAATAATTCAAGAGTTATATCAAAATAAAAATGGGTTTTTGAATCGAGTACCGAAAACACACCGACGGCTCCCGAACCCGTGTGACGTCACCATGGCGGTAAGGATGCTCCTTTGGACAATGACGTCCTACTCCGATACTACATTCTGGATTCCCAGCCAATCGCGAAAATACGTACTGCTAAAATGGTAACTAGTGTATATTTGTTGCAACACAGTCAATGAATGTAGTTTGCAGCTCGAGACGAAGTCTACGATCGAAATAAATATGTTTTTGAATATTTGAAGTTGAAGTCAGATTACAGATTCCAGTAAGTACCTAATCAAGTATGTTTCGTAGAGAAGATCTCCTCAGTCGAATGATGGCCCAGTGGTTGGAGAGTCCGCTAGTGGATCTCAGGGCCTTTGGATCGAAGCCCAGGCCTTCCAACTTTTTTTTATTTTTTTTTATCAAAATTATTAATGTGCTTTTTGCACTTGTTGCGCACATTTTTTCTACGATCAACATAAATATGTATTTGAATCAAATTTTGTTAGACATATTACTTGCACTGCGCAGTGCTTGTTAAATTTTTATGAAAATTTAATATTTTTAAGCTTTATGGCCCAAAGTTAAATAAATAATAATACCAAGTGATAAACAGAATGTGATTATGAGTTTGAGTTACTTTTTTTACTTTAAAAAACTTAAAAATGAATGAATTGAATGGATGAAGGGATTTTGTTTTATTAACCAACTATTACATTTTAAAAAAAATTAATGGCGATTGATATTGACGGACAAACCTCACTTCCACTGATTTTTTTAATTGTCCACCGCCTCCTGTACTTAGTTTTTGCACTGTGCAGTGCAAGTAATAAGTCTAACAAAATTTGATTCAAACACAAATTGATGTTGATCGTAGAAAAAATGTGCGTAACAAATTCAAAAAGCACATCAATAAAATTTTTGATAAAAAAAATAAAAAAAAAGTTGGAAGGCCTGGGTTTCGATCCAAGGACCCTGAGACCCACTAGCGGACTCTCTAACCACTGGGCTATCCTTCAATTGAGGAGATCTTTTCAACGAAACATGTTTGATTAGGTACTTACTTACTGGAATCTGTAATATGACTTCAACTTCAAACATTCAAAAACATATTTATTTGGATCGTAGACTTCGACTCGAGCTGCAAACTTCATTCATCAACTGTGCTGCAACACATATACACTAGTTACCAGTTTAGCAGTACGTATTTTCGCGATTGGCTGGGAATCTAGAATCTAGTATCGGAGTAAGACGTCATTGGTCAAAGGAGCATCCTTACCGCCATGGTGACGTCACACGGGTTTGGGAGCCGTCGGCGTGTTTTCGGTAAAGTGTTTACGAAGTCACTTGGAACAGCAAAAAATGCTTGGGCGGCATCTCCTTTGTGAAACGCGACAGCACCGACACTCGGTTTATCGTCGGTGCGCGGCAGGTATACAGGGTCCCGGGGGCGTTTCACAAAGGAGAAGCCGCCCAAGCATTTTTTGCTGTTCCAAGTGACTTCGTAAATACTATACACGATTCAAGAACCCATTTAGAACTTTTGAATTATTGCGAAAAAAAGAAACAAAAACAGTTTTGTTATAATACTTATATATGATCTTTCCATTTATCACAAAAAAAGTACTTTTTTTGTTAATTCAAAACCTCAATTGTCGCGCTGAAAAACAATCTGTTTTGCAGTAACTAAATTACAAAGGGGTTTGTTTTGCATTATTACAGCGACGCATATCTAATATATTCCCATTGTTACATAATCAGTTGAATGTCCTATACAACGTGGTAGCTTGTCACAAAAATTTACCTAACTCATTAATTACCTGTTTTGAAAATTGCACCGATTAGAAAAGTTAAAACACTAATTAAAAAAAATTGAGTACGTGTTGTGGCTACTAAGGTAGCTGACTGTTGAGTGTTCATGATCGTTTAATTTTGTATGCTGTGCCAACAAACTGTTCACGGATGATACGTATTACATATTATTTGTATTCCGTAAAATTAAAATCGATTAATGCATCAATAGATTTTTTATTTCATCTCCCTAAAATACCTGATACTCTACTGTTGCACTTGATGTTTATATCTTCTTTTTCATTTTAATACTATTAACATTTTCCTTTTCTCTTGCATCAACGTCCTTCCCGAAGGTATTACAAAAAATGGTGAAAGCACACACAATTTCATGTACCGCTACCCCCCCAAGACTGCGGTCTGGATACGCCGCTGGTTAGAACATATGGTATTATATTATTATTACCAAAACCGTTGATTGAAGAAATGTTTCTTCAGTCAACGCTAAAACTTTATGAAATACTAGGTTTAAAAGTATTGATATTTTATTTGTAAAAAAATTATACTCCTGGTCAGAGCATGTTTCTATAGAATGAATATTGAAGAAAATATATATTTCCTAAGTTCAAACTAACTATAATTTCCTCAACAAATAAATTTTCTTAGTAGTAAATCCTTAAAAGATTACTAAGATTTCTGGAGTCTTTTTATGTGTGTGACATACAAGGAAGCTTTTTGAAACTCTGTATATTAATAATGCAAGTAAGGTTCTACTATATATTTTACAATCTCGTTTGGAGGGTTTTATTGGCTGGCAAATTTTCTCAGGCGCAGGCAGGTTTCGTGACAGGACGCGGTACGCGTAAACAGATCTTAAACTTAAAAACTTCAGACAATTTATTGAAAAAGCCAGAGAGCATTATTTTCCAGTTTTTTATCTGCTTTGTGGACTATTCTAAAGCGTTTGATAACGTAAAGTGGCCTAAACTGTGGAAAATCCTCATCACTATGGGAGTTCCTTATTACCTAGTGTTTCTCATACTAGCAACTCATATGAGTCCAATTCGGCTCGTGTAAGAATTGATGATAACCTGTCTGGTCAAAACTGCAACCAGAACACGACTTCGTTAGGGATGTGTATTATCTCCGATATTATTTAACATTTACTCTGAATTTGTGATGAGACAGCTATTGGACAACTGGAATGGCGGTATAACTATTGGCGGAAGCAAATATCTAACTTAAGATTTGCTTACGACACAAACCTCATTGCTGCTTCTCAGGAAGAACTAGTAGCTCTATTAAATATCTCTAGAACAACACAGTGCAGCATATGGTATTGGTATTAACTACAACAAGATCAAGTTTATGATCGTAGGTAGAGAGCACGATAATCATCAATCAATAAAGTCAGTAGGCCGTTGTGAAGTAGTTGAAAGCTTTGTGTACCGCGGTTCTTTGATCGACAATTCGGGTAGCTTTGAAAATGAGATTCGACGGCGCATTCAACAGGCGCGTGCGGCCATGATAAAACTTACTAAAGTATGGCGTATCCATAACATCACTAAAGCTACCAAAATGTCGCTGGTTCAGTTTTCTTGTGTTCTCCATATTTTTGTATGCCTCGGAAACTTGGACTGTTAAAAAGACAGATCGAGCTCGCATAGATGTTTTTGAAATGTGAACGTGGAGGAGAATGCCGAGAGTTCCTTATACCGCCCATCGAACTAACCTTTCCAAACTGGATGAGCTCGGTAATCCAAAGAGACTATCCTCCATTGTGTCGACGAGAACTGCCTACATCCTTCGGACATATACACAGAAGCGATAATATGGAGAAACTTGTAGTTCAGGGTCACGCCCGGAGTGAGCGGCACCGTGGCCATTCCCCTACACGCTGGGTGGATGCGACGAAACAGTTGCTGGATATGAGTACCAAGAGCGCCACTGAACTGACAGTAAATCGCGAAAGATGGCGAGCTACAGTTCTCAAAACTATTCATAACATTCATGTGGGCAATACCTTAGCTCCGACTTAATGAATTTTACGAGTTCACAACATGTCTGTTACGACATTGTGACTATGATGATGATATTCATAAAATCTCCAAATGTCATACGATAAATTAGTACCAAGGCTTCAATTGTCCCTGTGATTTTCTACGTCAGCGTTATTTTTTACTGCTTATAAATCATTCATCGGGCGGCATTAAAATTGTTAATTGAAAATCTCCGTACGTTGGTATGGAGCGAAAACCTGGCTGTAGGGTATAATAACAGCCCCCTCCTCCACGCTGGTCGTTCATAGGGACCGCATCTGTTTCAGACAGGAGAGGAGGGGAGCAGGCTGCATATTAATATTCGCAGCGGCTTACAATCTCGCTGGGGGAAGCTGTGTACATGTGTATACTCCTCTCGCAGGTCAGGTCCTACTTCAAAAATTGCATGTATCTATCCAAGTGGGTGAATGAAAAGGTGATAAAGTCAAGCTAAGCTCTGAGATATATAGTGTATAGTATAGTGGTGGCTCGCCTTAAGTAGCCAAGGAGCCATGGCACCACCACAAGAAATCGAGTACCTAACTTTTTTTTTAAATATTATATTACATCCTATTTAAAAAAAATTATTTAACAAAAATTAAACATTTACAAAAATCCAATATAGGGTAAACTACCCAGTTATTAGCACTTTAAGACATTCCTTACTTTTAGATGTCCTTTTAAAAGGCTTACGTACCAAACCTATTATTGAAACTATGAAGTTATGTGCCTCTAATATTCTGCTTCCACAAACCATAATAAGAAGTAAGAAGCAGCGAGCTATATCCATAGAAATTGGTTTAAAATGAAAAGTTGTGAAAGTGCCAGTTATTGGCACTCTTGGCCAGTTGTTGGCACCCACTATTGCCTAGTTATTGGCACCCGTGGGCCAGTATATTATCGATATCTAGGTACCTACCTAGGTGCTTATATGGCATTGCATCTGATAGTTGATTTGATTATGGCTAATATTTTTTTATATAATTGTTTTAGACATACCTAGCTTATTTCATATACCAAGATGTTTGATTCAATTCAGCTGTTTAATTGATAAAACTATAGACAAAATACTAAACAGTTTATTAAAAGAAAAACTTAAAAAGTATGACAACCAATGATCGGAAAAAAAATAACCTTTGTTTCGTCCATAGAATTCTTTTTATGGTCGGCCTCCCGCAAAGGCTGAAAGCCTATGGCGCTGTAGAAGCGCTGCGAGAGGATAGGTGACGGTTCACGTCACATTTGAAACGCTGCAGGTTGTAGCCGTCGGGAAACAAATTCTTACCACTTACTATATTCGTGTAAGGTATTTTTCACACAAAAGGATCTTTAAATATTTTATTTTCTTCCAGACACATTGTATGGTAGGTTCTGGTACATGACCTGCATTTTATGCCTATCATATTCGAAGTTATATTCCTTGTACAGGGGTAACATAATACTTTTTCAGAATAGCTTGATGGGTTTCGCTTAGTTTTCTATATTCGTGGCATCTGAAAGAAATATACTTTTCCGCACTATGATAATTCCTACTGTTTAAGTGTTAAGAAGTTTCCAGCAATACTAGTATCTTGTTTTTTACAATCTTAGTCACGTGCCACGTAATGGAAAACTGGCCCTTTTGGGTAACCAGTAGTTGGCACGTGAATATTTTCTACAAAGCCTTAAAAAGCTGCATTTTCAGACAATATAAATAGCTGTGATGGTATTCGACTATTTCTGATTACGTATAGTGTAAAAAAAATACGCAAATTTTCTAAAATAATGCCCATAAAATAATCTCGGTGTTAAGGAACGAAGCTAGAGTTACTACTACCAATAAAAAGTAACAGACTAACAGAGAATATGAATGTTTCCCTATGATAACTATTTCCATTACTAATTCTTTTTCCTATCAACTACTCAGATTTAAATTATTTTTATGAACTAAGTAGTTCAAAATAGCGGGAATTATGAAAGTGCCACCATTAGGCAGGCTTATTTTTACCAGGTACCAATAGTTGGCACAGGGGTGCCGGTAACTGGCATTACGCACATTTTATGTGACCAGTGATTGGCACACTATTTTTTTGAACAAATATACACTTTATGAAAGAAAAAATAGATAAATATCTAACCTACGATATTACTTCAAGGGTATATGGTACTGGAAGTAGATACTTTCATTAAATAGTTTTTTTATATCAATAATTCCCTGATAGTTCGTCTTAACAAAACGCTAATAATTTTCCGCGATTTGCTCTTCTCAAAAACACAACAACCCCTTCGCTCTGCTCTCTAAAACATACTAAATCACATAGGCACGATTAGGCTAATGGAAAATAATAAGCGATGTTGCAGGTCATACGGGAAAGAACATTGAGAGCACATTACTGTACTGTTACCTTATTTTTTAGGAAAATACATCAGAGTGTCAACGATAGGAAGGGTGCCAACAATAGGCGAGTTTACCCTATTATCCTAATTTTTCGCTAAACATGCCCAGACTATTGCTGCGAAAGCACGGCGTGCGGAGTCGGAGCTAAACAGTCAGTGGCACCAATTCTACTATAATCATCCAGCCGAAAGGTTGAATGATGTCATATTAACGTTATGCGCAGAGCGCGATTTTAATGGGAAAAGGAGCCAGGTAACCGCTGGCTCGCCAAGACTAGCTCTTGTTTCAAAAGATATTTTTCGGACTTCCATTGTCTATATAATTTTAGATTACAACGTTTCTATCGATGCGGTATCTTCAATCTTCTTCAGGTAAACTGTTTAGTTTAGTACGAACTCGAATATCTGACTCTTTATTTTTGGATTAAATCGATATTGAGTAGTAGAAATCGTTATGTCTCTATGGCTCACATACAAGGTAGTATAATTCAGCAACTGAAATCAAGAAGAATCAAACACCTATTACATGTATTAAACAACGTATACTATCAACGCTATAAAAGTGCTTCTGAAAATGGGCTTAAAAAGACATCCATATGTCCCTCTCTTTCAAAATGAGAAATGGTTATAGTTATATTTTTCCCATCTCTCGATATGCCACTGGAGCCATCAAATTGAATTCAGATTGCTTGAAAACATAAAATATATATATTTGAGTCTGCTGCGCTTACCTAGACACGCCATATATCTAACTGGATTTGGATTATAGCCTTTGATATGATACGCATATATTTTTATCTCTGATTTGTTTAAAAATCTGCCGTATTTTTATTTCATTCTGGTGGATGGTGTTTTTGCGAAAGCTTTGACATGAAGTATGATAGGTTCAATTAAATGAAGATCAACGTAGATGTCAAAACAATTGTCGAGTGTGAATTACTAAATAAAGTACAGTTCAACGTACAGAAAACTCGGGCAACAACACTTACCAAGAAGTTTCAACAGTAACATGTCCTGGCACGACCAGTAATTGCTAAAAGCTTGGAGTTTTGTTCCGCTGTAGGAAGCTGTATACACCAGAACAACTACTGCTGCTCTACAAGGCACAGATCCGACCATCAATGGAGTATTGCTCCCATATGTGGGGATGCGCTCCGAAGCACTCTCTAAAGCTTCTGGACACTATCCAGAAAAGAGCGATTAGACTAATCGATACGCCTAACCTCACAAAGGACCTCCACAGCC
This sequence comes from Callosobruchus maculatus, assembly GCA_951848785.1. NCBI lineage: Eukaryota > Metazoa > Arthropoda > Insecta > Coleoptera > Chrysomelidae > Callosobruchus > Callosobruchus maculatus. Next base: position 20,022 of record CATOUR010000368.1, read on the forward strand.
TGGAACATCGAAGGAGGGTGGCTGACCTATCCCTGTTTTATAGATTCTATCACGGAAGATGTTCGAGTGAGCTCTCTCAGATAATAACATCACAGGCCGTTCGAACTAGGGACACTAGAGAAGCTCTGCGAGGTCATCCTTACCAGGTCGAGGTCCTTACTCCCCGAACTAGTCTCCTCCAGCATTCCTTCTTTTGGAGAACTTCGACGCTGTGGAATCAGCTGCTGGGGAATTTGTTTCCCGACGGCTACAACCTGCAGCGTTTCAAATCTAACGTGAACCGATACTTATCCTCTCGCAGCGCTTCTACAGCGCCATAGGCTTTCAGCCTTTGCGGGAGGCCGACCATAAAAAAAAGGCTAACCATAAAAAAAATAGATAACAAAACTGATATGATATTTTTTTATCTATAGAACTGAATGTATTGGTCACTAGTTCTGGAGAGCAAGATTCGAAGAGGCTCGGATCCCAAAGTACTCTAATTAGACGTCATTATTATATATTTCTTATTTTTTCTCGCATGGTTGCGGTAGTAACAAGTATTGACGGGCTATGCCAAGTCAACACTTTACCTATTATTATTCTGAATTCAGGAAGGACCGTACAATGCTACAGGTCTTGAGGATGACAGACTTTTGGAAGGTTTTGTATAACTTTTCATCCAGGCAGGTGCGGGTGTGATGTAAATGTATTTGGAGTAAGGCCTGAGACCGACTTAATGAGGGGGACAATGACAACTTTGTTTTATTTCCATAGTCGTTTAATTTCTATGGCGAGATCGGTGTATTTAGATATCTTCCTAGCGAAGGTGTTTTGGATGTGCATATCATTGGCATCATTATTATTATAACTATTATTGAGGAATCAAGCAGCCTGGTACTGATTTGAAAGAGTCGCAAGTACTGAATTACTTCGAAGCTTTTATTAAACAGTGAGTTATACGATTATGAGGAAAACCTTATCCTAATCTAACAGTCAGTCGTAATATCCATGAAGCTGAATGCTGCTCACCGATCTCAGTATCGGTTCATTACGGAGAAAGGGCTCAAAAGGGCTATATTTAGGTCGCTTCGCTCCACATTCATTTCTCTCATCGTTGCTAACACCAGGCCTCTTCAATATTCTTAGAAACTGGAGAGAGATAGAGAGAGCGCCTTCAGTTGAACAATCTTGACATATATTAGTCAACATATCACAATACAGTACAAAAATAGTATTATCACTCCTTACCGCTGATTTAAAAAGACATAAGCGATGTCGGCCTGCCTGAGAATGCGTGACGGAGGAACGTGGGTAGCACGAGAACCATTAGTTGGCCACACCAGAATAGAGCGATTCGCGGAGAGTAATATCCCGATATCGTCATTCAGGATGGACAAAGCTAAAGACATCTTAAATTTAGATAATGGATTCTCACTAGTCATCCCGGAAAGAGACGACTGGATGAGAGGGAAAGTCAAGTTTACGCCCAATAGTCTGGTATGTTTCACTGACGGATCGCTCTTAAAGGAGTCAGGATCCGGGGGAGCGGGCTTGTGTCTGGAGGGTAAAGAAGTGCGGCGGAGCTTCGCGCTGGGAACCTGCACGACTGTCTTCCAGGTGGAAGTGTATGCAATATTGACGGCGGCATACTCGACGGAAGTCGAAAAGTGTTCTGAACAGAGCATATATATATATATATACTGTGTGACTTAGAAATTGCAACACCCAGTATAAGCCCAGATACATTTATCATTTTTTGTCAGCTTATTGTTCACATGAACTTTAGTAAACGATAACATTTTTGTTCCAATTTATCTTCAAATACAAGGTCATTTTTGCATTTAACAAAAAATAGAGTAGTTTGTATTATTTTTTTATTGTTGAATTTGCTAAGACAAATTTAGTTTTATTGCTTATGTGGTATGTAAAACAGTGTTTAGCAATGCCTCCTATAAGGAGACGTGCCGTGTATAGTCAATTAAGTGAATTTGAACGAGGTAGGATAGTGGGTCAACGCGAGGCTAGGATGTCCTTCCGGAAAATTGGAAACAGAATTGGCCGGAATGCTACAACAGTGATGCGATGTTGGTGGGAGTGGTCTATAAATCGTCGACATACACGTCGCAGGGGAACCACTGACCGTGAAGAACGCCTCTCAAGATTTAGTGCCCTAAGAGACTGTTTCAGCTCAACTAGTGCAATCAGACATGCGTGGAGAGTAGCTACGGGTCGACAGTTAAGCATGAGAACAATTTATAGAAGAATTAGGGCTTCTGGGCTACTGTCATTCCGTCCTCGGCTGGTATTACCATTGATCCATAGACATAGACACCTCCGCCCGACATGGTGTCAAAAACGGGCTCATTGGAATCAGGAGTGGGATCATGTCGTTTTCAGTGACGAGTCACGTTTCTGTTTGTGGGCTCATGACGGTCGCAGAAGTGTCAGGCGAAGACATGGAGAAAGGCGCTAACTTCAATTTTGTGTGGAGCGCGAGACTGTGTTTACTAGTGACGTTATGGTATGGGATGCTATAACAATTGGAAGCAGATCACCTCTAGTATTTTTAGATAGAAACATGACCGCCCAGTCCTACATTAATAACGTATTAGAGCCTGCTCCGTTGCCATACCTTCAGCAACTACAAAACCCAATATTTCAGCAGGCCAATGCCAGACCACATACCGCTGCAGTTACCAGAGACTTTCTCCGACAAGCCAATGTGACCACCCTTCCATGGCCCACAAGGTCACCTGACTTATTGCCCATTGAACAGGTATGGGATATCATAGGTAGAAGACTGGGTAGATTGCAAGTTGTTATACTGGATGTAGTCCGACTACCTGACGAGGTTAGATCAGCCTGGGACAGCATACCTCAGGCAGATATCGATCATCTCATTCGCAGCGTGCCACGAAGGGTTGCAGAGTGTCAAAACTTAGATGGAGGCGCAACTCACTACTGATTTTTTGAGAATACATTTCAATAAATTTGTTTCATAATTCCATCGATTATTATTCCTATCCATCTCCATAGATTCTCCAAATATTGATAAAATATATTAACGTTTACTGGGTGTTGCAATTTCTCTGTCACACAGTATATATGCTCTGACAGCCAATCAGCTCTGAAAGCGGTGGCAGCTCCGAGGACCAGATCTGCTCTGGCTCAAGAATGCTCTGTCGCCCTTCAGGAGTTAGCAAGCCATAAGAAGGTGACCCTGCTGTGGGTCCCCGGACATATTGGTATACCGGGTAACGAAAGAGCGGACCGATTAGCTAGGATAGGGGTAAGCAGCCCCTGCATCGGCCCAGAACCTATGCTGGGAATTAGCAGACACCAGGTCAATGTGGCCCCGGACAACTGGGCCTACAAGGAACTGGCGAAAGCCTGGTTGGATAGAGACGACTGCAGGCAAGCCAAAAGATTCATAGCAGGCCCTGATAGGGGCCGAACGCAATAGCTTTTGAATAAAGGCAGAGAGACGCTCAACCTTCTGGTGGGGTTCTTACTGGCCATTGCCGGCTGAATAGACATTTGTCCCTTATGAGAGTGGTAGGGGACCCCATTTGCTCCAGATGCTGGGAGGAGGACCCAGACAGGGTTCCACTTCCTGGGCAGATGTGCAGTTTATCGCAACCTTAGGATTCAGGTATTCGGCACGACGAAGTTTGGGGTAGAGCCACTATATTCAGCGAAATGGTCGGACATACTGACTTTCGTCAGGAGGTCTGGTAGGTTCGACAAGGAGCTTTCTAGGGTGTAGAATTTTATTGTTTTCAGTGATCGGTTCAGTGGGGTAGGCAAAAAAGGGCCAAAGGTGTCCTACTTGCCTGGCTTCGCCTCCCCATCACTACTACTACTACTACTACTACTACTAAAAAGACATAAAGTGGACCAAACCACTGCTTAAGAATACAGAAGACTTGAAGAATTTATCGAAGGTTGGATAGAGACGACTGCAGGCAAGCCAAAAGGTTCATAGCAGGCCCTGATAGGGGTCGAACGCAATGGCTTTTGAATAAAGGCAGAGAGACGCTCAACCTTCTGGTGGTGGCTTTAGAAGCAAAATAAAAAAGTCTATTGCTAAAAGTTCTATCATCACAATGTCTGTGATTGTTACATGTTTGTTAAAAGATTCTTCTGTAAATTGCATGTTATATATATATATATATATATATATATATATATATATATATATATATATATATATATATATATATATATATATATATAAACAAAACAAAAACAAAAAAGGTGCAACCCGGGCTCCGACACACCGGGCTGCTGTTCCATTCCCCAGCGACTACTCCTCACACCGTGAGGTGAGCAATCACTGGGTCCGCGTATCGTGCGTCCTAAGCAGACGAAGGGACCCATGGATGACTGCCTTCTGCATTCTGGCGGCTAAGATGTGCGCCGCCGCACGGCACACCGGCATTTTGCGCAGTGCAGAGAGCAGCGTATCCCTCATACCACCTAGGGATCCAATGACCATTACTAGCAGACTCACAGTGTAGTCCGGCCAGAGCCTGCGAAGTTGTCCGAGGAGCTCCTGATACTTGGTCCGCTTTTCCTCCTCCTTAGAGACGATGTTCCCCTCGGCGGGTGCCGAGAACTCGATAACGAACATCGTCTTTTGTTGGTAGTCGAGGAGGACTATGTCGGGCTTATTTGCATGTATAAGCTCGAGCGTGGAGAATGAGTAGTTCCAGTAAATTCGGCACCTCTCGTTCTCCACAACGGACTCAATGTCCCCTGGAGCGTATGGCAGCACCGGTGTCTCATCTATACCGTATGAGTGCCTTAAATGGTAGTATAGCACTCGTAGAGCCGCGTTGTGCCGATAGACGTAGGCTGTGCCAGCGTACACCTTACACGCCGACAAGAGGTGCGTAAGGGTCTCTGGCGCCTGCAGGCAGGCTCTACAGCGGATATCGGGCACATCCATACCCATAATCCGGCTACGGTATACTAAGGTGTTGAAGACACCGTCTTGGCAAGCCATTATAGAGCTCTCAGTCTCCGACTTCAACCCATTAGACCTTAGGAAGGAGAAGGTCAACTGCTCAGATAAACCATGCTCTTCTAGATGTTTGTAGAAGATTCCGTGCATTGGTTTATCTTTGTGAAGTCTTAAAAGCAATTGGACTTCAGCAGTTTTAATCCGGGTTTTTAATTGTGCGGGAGCAAGTTCCGTAACGGACTGCTGACACCTCCGCGTGAAGTCGAGCGTGAGACTAAGTTCTTCGGCTGCCCGTGTTGCTGCTTTAAAAAGGAAGGCTCCTTTACCCGCAATCTCGTGCTCTCGCACAAAGCGGATCAGGGGATCGGTGCTCGTCGTAACATAGCAGGCAGTGGCCAGTACTACTCTGTTGTGCAGATGCTCCAAACTCAATAGTCCACGCCCTCCCAGGTGTCGCGGGAGGTATATTCGCGGGACAGAGGATCTAGGATGTAGACTTCCCTCCATATTCATCCTTTTGCGGGTCTTTATGTCGATTTGTCGCAGCTCTTCCACGTTCCAGTGGACAGCACCAAAGCTGTATAGCAACAGTGGGATCGCAAGCATGTTTGTGGCAGCGACTTTGTTTTTGCCGGACAGTTCTGACGACCAGATCTGCCGGAGTCGGTGCAAATACTTGCGGCGGAGACACTCTTTGACCAATTCTGCCTCTTGGATGTGACGCTGCGCCACTCCAAGGTAGGTATAGGTATCTCCGGCATGCAGTTGTCGCAAGATGCTCCCATCAACGAGCTGCTCCTCATCTTCACTATCTCCGCAACGTCCTCTTTTGAGATGAACCATGGCACATTTGTCTATCCCGAACTCCATACCAATAGCTTGACTGTAATCCTGCACTACCCTCAGCGACTGCTCTAAATCGCGTTGTCCGGAGGCATAGAGTTTCAGGTCATCCATGTAAAATAAGTGGGTGACCTTGTGCCTCCGGTAATTGGGTTTGCCACAGCTGTATCCCTTAGTATTTTTCAGCGCTATGGACAAAGGCAGTAGCGAGATGCAAAAGAGCAAGGGACTCAAGGAGTCTCCTTGGAAGACCCCTCTTTTAAATGATACCAACTCTGTTCGAACCCTGGTTTCACCCGATGTTATAGTGAACCGAGTCTTCCAGAGCGGCATCAGTTGTTTGATGCATCCCACTATTTGATCATCTACCGAAAGATATTCCAACAGCCGCACAATCAGTTCATGAGACGTAGTGTCGAATGCCTTCCGATAGTCGATCCAGGCCATAGAAAGGTTTCGCAGGTAATGCACGGAGTCCTGTGTGACACAGCGGTCAATCAACAGGTTATCCCTGCAGCCAGCTACTCCTTTCTTAGACCCTCTTTGTTCATATACGCTGAGAAATACGGGATTTACAGCTTGAAGGATACGCATGTACAAGATTCTGGTGAAGAGCTTGTAACATGCGTTCAGACATGTTATTGGCCTGTAGTTTTTAGGATCAGACAAATCTCCGGTCTTCGGGAGAAGCACGGTTCGACCCTCGACAAACCAAGCCGGAATTGGCTGCTCCTGATTTAGCCACGAGTTAAAAACTCTAGCTAAATGCCGGTGGCAACTGGGAAACTTTTTCAACCAGTAGGTGTTTATGCCATCCGGGCCAGGAGCTGCGAAATTCTTTGCGCCTCGTAAGGCACCAAGAATTTCTTCCGTGTTTATCGGGTGACGCAGTACATTCAGGTTTGGAGTCCTCCTACAAACGGACTCGAACTGCGCCAAGGCCGGAGTGTCTGCTTGGAGAGGTTTGGGGTGTTCGTAAATGCCCCTCCAGAAAGTCTCCACGCGATCAGCAGTTGGCGGCTGCTCTATGACTGGTGGTCGCTGTTGGAAGAGACGAGCAGGCTTTTCGGAAAACAATCTGTTTTCCTCCAAACCTCTCGCCCGCGTCACCAGTGATCGTTTAGCAGCGATTAGCGTCCGTATCCTGTCAAGACAATGCTGCTTGACAACAACCAGTACCGCTTGACTGAGCGTGTGATGGTCGCGCCTTAGCTCTCGGGCTATCTGGCGCACGCGGCGCGTAAAAGGCCTACCGGCCGCTCTATATTCCATCACACACTGGATACGGGATGCTTCTTGGCGAGCCAACTGGATTTTCGCTTCCATCTGGCGCACCCGCCTCTGTGCTCTCTCGACAGGAGAGTCTCTCACTCTCCCCTGTCCAGCCAGCCTCAGAGCCGCAGCGTAAATTTCGCAATTGATGCTCCAAATGTCAGAGACCTCCGATAGACGTTCACTCAACGCCTCATCCTCTCTCTTTAAATCTGCCAGCTTGAAGGACCTCTTGTTGTTATGCAAGGCCCTTCGGTCACTGAAATCTCCAGGTGAGACGGCTTCGTCGATTTCCCTCTCAGCGGGCCTCATCGGCGACCTTTCAGCCTGGTTAACAGGCCTTTCAGTCGCCGGAGGGGCAGGCTGAGCTGGAGCACGAACGTACCCCTGCCCCCGAAGGTAAAATACCTGGTTCCGCAAGCTCTGGGAGGTAATTGTGCTATGCTCTGGATGCATTTCACACCATCTCCCATGCATGCGGGACATGTATCCCCTACGGCGCGGGCTACTGCTCTCGTAGCAGCTCAGCAGGTCATCCTTCAGTTCCGTCGTCCACCTAAAACGGTCCATGTCGTTGCGTGTGTCGTCGTCAGGGCGATCCGAGGCACCGCCACCTTGCCCAGAGCCGGCTTCCGATACCGGCCTGGTGTGGGTGCTCTTCTTCTGGGGCGGTCGAACCAGAAGGTAGGGCCCGTCCGGTGGTTAGCCTTAGGGCCCCCAGCCGACATTTCGGAGGCAGCCGACCACATTGCCTCCTAGGGATGACCTGTAGAGGTTGCCGGCCGGCTTTCATCCCTGGCTTGGGTTATCCCCACAGTGTCGCCACGCACCGGATAGCCGTTTGATGTTGGTCGGCTTCCTGGGGGCGCATTTTATACCTACTGCCAGGTTTGCTATCAGCCGCCCCTAACCTGGGGTCAGACGCTGTCGGGAAGCCGTCCTTAACATAGGTGCAGCCGCTTCCTCACTATGGTGGTTCATACGCCTGCTTTCACAGCCGGTGACCACCATAGGCCCTTTTAAGGCAAGGACTACCAATCTTTTAGTCGCCTCTTACGACAGGCAGATTAAACCCTGGGAACATTCTAAACCCGGACCCAGACGGGTATATATATATATATATAGACAAAACAAAAACAAAAAAGGTGCAACCCGGGCTCCGACACACCGGGCTGCTGTTCCATTCCCCAGCGACTACTCCTCACACCGTGAGGTGAGCAATCACTGGGTCCGCGTATCGTGCGTCCTAAGCAGACGAAGGGACCCATGGATGACTGCCTTCTGCATTCTGGCGGCTAAGATGTGCGCCGCCGCACGGCACACCGGCATTTTGCGCAGTGCAGAGAGCAGCGTATCCCTCATACCACCTAGGGATCCAATGACCATTACTAGCAGACTCACAGTGTAGTCCGGCCAGAGCCTGCGAAGTTGTCCGAGGAGCTCCTGATACTTGGTCCGCTTTTCCTCCTCCTTAGAGACGATGTTCCCCTCGGCGGGTGCCGAGAACTCGATAACGAACATCGTCTTTTGTTGGTAGTCGAGGAGGACTATGTCGGGCTTATTTGCATGTATAAGCTCGAGCGTGGAGAATGAGTAGTTCCAGTAAATTCGGCACCTCTCGTTCTCCACAACGGACTCAATGTCCCCTGGAGCGTATGGCAGCACCGGTGTCTCATCTATACCGTATGAGTGCCTTAAATGGTAGTATAGCACTCGTAGAGCCGCGTTGTGCCGATAGACGTAGGCTGTGCCAGCGTACACCTTACACGCCGACAAGAGGTGCGTAAGGGTCTCTGGCGCCTGCAGGCAGGCTCTACAGCGGATATCGGGCACATCCATACCCATAATCCGGCTACGGTATACTAAGGTGTTGAAGACACCGTCTTGGCAAGCCATTATAGAGCTCTCAGTCTCCGACTTCAACCCATTAGACCTTAGGAAGGAGAAGGTCAACTGCTCAGATAAACCATGCTCTTCTAGATGTTTGTAGAAGATTCCGTGCATTGGTTTATCTTTGTGAAGTCTTAAAAGCAATTGGACTTCAGCAGTTTTAATCCGGGTTTTTAATTGTGCGGGAGCAAGTTCCGTAACGGACTGCTGACTCCTCCGCGTGAAGTCGAGCGTGAGACTAAGTTCTTCGGCTGCCCGTGTTGCTGCTTTAAAAAGGAAGGCTCCTTTACCCGCAATCTCGTGCTCTCGCACAAAGCGGATCAGGGGATCGGTGCTCGTCGTAACATAGCAGGCAGTGGCCAGTACTACTCTGTTGTGCAGATGCTCCAAACTCAATAGTCCACGCCCTCCCAGGTGTCGCGGGAGGTATATTCGCGGGACAGAGGATCTAGGATGTAGACTTCCCTCCATATTCATCCTTTTGCGGGTCTTTATGTCGATTTGTCGCAGCTCTTCCACGTTCCAGTGGACAGCACCAAAGCTGTATAGCAACAATGGGACCGCAAGCATGTTTGTGGCAGCGACTTTGTTTTTGCCGGACAGTTCTGACGACCAGATCTGCCGGAGTCGGTGCAAATACTTGCGGCGGAGACACTCTTTGACCAATTCTGCCTCTTGGATGTGACGCTGCGCCACTCCAAGGTAGGTATAGGTATCTCCGGCATGCAGTTGTCGCAAGATGCTCCCATCAACGAGCTGCTCCTCATCTTCACTATCTCCGCAACGTCCTCTTTTGAGATGAACCATGGCACATTTGTCTATCCCGAACTCCATACCAATAGCTTGACTGTAATCCTGCACTACCCTCAGCGACTGCTCTAAATCGCGTTGTCCGGAGGCATAGAGTTTCAGGTCATCCATGTAAAATAAGTGGGTGACCTTGTGCCTCCGGTAATTGGGCTTGCCACAGCTGTATCCCTTAGTATTTTTCAGCGCTATGGACAAAGGCAGTAGCGAGATGCAGAAGAGCAAGGGACTCAAGGAGTCTCCTTGGAAGACCCCTCTTTTAAATGATACCAACTCTGTTCGAACCCTGGTTTCACCCGATGTTATAGTGAACCGAGTCTTCCAGAGCGGCATCAGTTGTTTGATGCATCCCACTATTTGATCATCTACCGAAAGACATTCCAACAGCCGCACAATCAGTTCATGAGACGTAGTGTCGAATGCCTTCCGATAGTCGATCCAGGCCATAGAAAGGTTTCGCAGGTAATGCACGGAGTCCTGTGTGACACAGCGGTCAATCAACAGGTTATCCCTGCAGCCAGCTACTCCTTTCTTAGACCCTCTTTGTTCATATACGCTGAGAAATACGGGATTTACAGCTTGAAGGATACGCATGTACAAGATTCTGGTGAAGAGCTTGTAACATGCGTTCAGACATGTTATTGGCCTGTAGTTTTTAGGATCAGACAAATCTCCGGTCTTCGGGAGAAGCACGGTTCGACCCTCGACAAACCAAGCCGGAATTGGCTGCTCCTGATTTAGCCACGAGTTAAAAACTCTAGCTAAATGCCGGTGGCAACTGGGAAACTTTTTCAACCAGTAGGTGTTTATGCCATCCGGGCCAGGAGCTGCGAAATTCTTTGCGCCTCGTAAGGCACCAAGAATTTCTTCCGTGTTTATCGGGTGACGCAGTACATTCAGGTTTGGAGTCCTCCTACAAACGGACTCGAACTGCGCCAAGGCCGGAGTGTCTGCTTGGAGAGGTTTGGGGTGTTCGTAAATGCCCCTCCAGAAAGTCTCCACGCGATCAGCAGTTGGCGGCTGCTCTATGACTGGTGGTCGCTGTTGGAAGAGACGAGCAGGCTTTTCGGAAAACAATCTGTTTTCCTCCAAACCTCTCGCCCGCGTCACCAGTGATCGTTTAGCAGCGATTAGCGTCCGTATCCTGTCAAGACAATGCTGCTTGACAACAACCAGTACCGCTTGACTGAGCGTGTGATGGTCGCGCCTTAGCTCTCGGGCTATCTGGCGCACGCGGCGCGTAAAAGGCCTACCGGCCGCTCTATATTCCATCACACACTGGATACGGGATGCTTCTTGGCGAGCCAACTGGATTTTCGCTTCCATCTGGCGCACCCGCCTCTGTGCTCTCTCGACAGGAGAGTCTCTCACTCTCCCCTGTCCAGCCAGCCTCAGAGCCGCAGCGTAAATTTCGCAATTGATGCTCCAAATGTCAGAGACCTCCGATAGACGTTCACTCAACGCCTCATCCTCTCTCTTTAAATCTGCCAGCTTGAAGGACCTCTTGTTGTTATGCAAGGCCCTTCGGTCACTGAAATCTCCAGGTGAGACGACTTCGTCGATTTCCCTCTCAGCGGGCCTCATCGGCGACCTTTCAGCCTGGTTAACAGGCCTTTCAGTCGCCGGAGGGGCAGGCTGAGCTGGAGCACGAACGTATCCCTGCCCCCGAAGGTAAAATACCTGGTTCCGCAAGCTCTGGGAGGTAATTGTGCTATGCTCTGGATGCATTTCACACCACCTCCCATGCATGCGGGACATGTATCCCCTACGGCGCGGGCTACTGCTCTCGTAGCAGCTCAGCAGGTCATCCTTCAGTTCCGTCGTCCACCTAAAACGGTCCATGTCGTTGCGTGTGTCGTCGTCAGGGCGATCCGAGGCACCGCCACCTTGCCCATATATATATATATATATATATATATATATATATATATATATATATATATATATATATATATATATCCATAGCGCTGAAAAATACTAAGGGATACAGCTGTGGCAAGCCCAATTACCGGAGGCACAAGGTCACCCACTTATTTTACATGGATGACCTGAAACTCTATGCCTCCGGACCACGCGATTTAGAGCAGTCGCTGAGGGTAGTGCAGGATTACAGTCAGGCTATTGGTATGGAGTTCGGGATAGACAAATGTGCCATGGTTCATCTCAAAAGAGGACGTTGCGGAGATAGTGAAGATGAGGAGCAGCTCGTTGATGGGAGCATCTTGCGACAACTGCATGCCGGAGATACTTATACCTACCTTGGAGTGGCGCAGCGTCACATCCAAGAGGCAGAATTGGTCAAAGAGTGTCTCCGCCGCAAGTATTTGCACCGACTCCGGCAGATCTGGTCGTCAGAACTGTCCGGCAAAAACAAAGTCGCTGCCACAAACATGCTTGCGGTCCCATTGTTGTTATACAGCTTTGGTGCTATCCACTGGAAAGTGGAAGAGCTGCGACAAATCGACATAAAGACCCGCAAAAGGATGAATATGGAGGGAAGTCTACATCCTAGATCCTCTGTCCCGCGAATATACCTCCCGCGACACCTGGGAGGGCGTGGACTATTGAGTTTGGAGCGTCTGCACAACAGAGTAGTACTGGCCACTGCCTGCTATGTTACGACGAGCACCGATCCCCTGATCCGCTTTGTGCGAGAGCACGAGATTGCGGGTAAAGGAGCCTTCCTTTTTAGAGCAGCAACACGGGCAGCCGAAGAACTTAGTCTCACGCTCGACTTCACGCGGAGGTGTCAGCAGTCCGTTACGGAACTTGCTCCCGCACAATTAAAAACCCGGATTAAAACTGCTGAAGTCCAATTGCTTTTAAGACTTCACAAAGATAAACCAATGCACGGAATCTTCTACAAACATCTAGAAGAGCATGGTTTATCTGAGCAGTTGACCTTCTCCTTCCTAAGGTCTAATGGGTTGAAGTCGGAGACTGAGAGCTCTATAATGGCTTGCCAAGACGGTGTCTTCAACACCTTAGTATACCGTAGCCGGATTATGGGTATGGATGTGCCCGATATCCGCTGTAGAGCCTGCCTGCAGGCGCCAGAGACCCTTACGCACCTCTTGTCGGCGTGTAAGGTGTACGCTGGCACAGCCTACGTCTATCGGCACAACGCGGCTCTACGAGTGCTATACTACCATTTAAGGCACTCATACGGTATAGATGAGACACCGGTGCTGCCGTATGCTCCAGGGGATATTGAGTCCGTTGTGGAGAACGAGAGGTGCCGAATTTACTGGAACTACTCATTCTCCATGCTCGAGCTTATACATGCAAATAAGCCCGACATAGTCCTCCTCGACTACCAACAAAAGACGATGTTCGTTATCGAGTTCTCGGCGCCTGCCGAGGGGAACATCGTCTCTAAGGAGGAGGAAAAGCGGACCAAGTATCAGGAGCTCCTCGGACAACTTCGCAGGCTCTGGCCGGACTACACTGTGAGTCTGCTAGTAATGGTCATTGGATCCCTAGGTGGTATGAGGGATACGCTGCTCTCTGCACTGCGCAAAATGCCGGTGTGCCGTGCGGCGGCGCACATCTTAGCCGCCAGAATGCAGAAGGCAGTCATCCATGGGTCCCTTCGTCTGCTTAGGACGCACGATTCGCGGACCCAGGAAAATGAGATTGGACGGCGCATTCAACAGGCACGTGTGGCCATGATAAAGCTTACTAAAATATGGCGTGACAACATCACCAAAGCGACAAAAATGTCGCTGGTTCATTCTCTTGTGTTCTCCATAGTTTTGTATGCCTCGGAAACTTGGACTGTTAAAATGGCAGATCGAGCTTGCATAGATGCTTTTGAAATGCGGACATGAAGGAGAATACTGAGAGTTCCTTATACCGCCCATCGAACTAACGTTTCCATACTGGATGAGCTCGGTAATCCAAAAAGACTATCTTCCATTGTGTCTACGAGAATGCTTAGAGTCTTCGGACATATACACAGTAGCGGTAATATGGAGAAACTTGTAGTTCAGGGTCATGCCCCGAGTGGGCGGCGCCGTGGCCGTCCCCCTACACGCTGGGTGGATACGACGAAACAGTTGCTGGATATGAGTATTAAGAGCGCCACTAAACTGGCAGTAAATCGCGAACGATGGCGAGCTACAGTTCTCAAAACTATTGATAATATTCGTGTCGGCAATACTCTAGCTCCGACTTAATGCATTTTACGAGTTCACAACATGTCTGTTAAGAGGTTGTGACTATGATGATGATAATTTATGTAGGAAAACCTAAGGGGTGCCTTTTGAAAACAAAAATTGGTGGTGAGTTTTCGGGGATGATGTGCAAAAAAACATATTTTGAACGCATGGCATGATAGATAGTATATGATAGCACGTTCACACTTCCAACTAATATCAAATATCACGTGTCAAAGAAATTCTGGGACACCTTGTTATAAATATTACGATCGCTTAGTGTATAACATTTATGATTTTTTTTGTTAACCATATTTTGCTCAATCTTATTAAATGTATCGGAGAGGCATATCAAACAAGTTTTTATTTGAATGGTAATAAGTTTGCTAACGGAATTAAACAGGCTAGGTCTCGTTTGAAAGAGCTCTCTTTTTCCTAATGGTCTATTGCATAAAAATTATCCGAATTAATTTTACAGTGGTTCCTAGAGAGCACTACTTACTTTTTTTAAACCAATAACAGGGGAGAAGGTTTCAGGCACGCTAGAATGTTGAATTGGCGCCTTAGGAGCTACAAGTGGTGCCTTAGAACTTTGATTTGTCTTTTTTTATTAATATGATACTTTAAAATTGCGTAAATCTGCGTACACATCTGAGCGCACATGGCTTGAGAACACACACATACGCGTGCATGCTCAATGTGTGTGTAGGTTTTGGGCTACAAGCCAGGTAAACTTTATGCGTGTCAAAACAAGGCAAGCTTTTTTTCGATCCAGAAACTATGATATAGAAATGCAATTTAATCCATTGGTGACTACTGCTGAAAATGGTGTAGCGGTTCTTGGACTATTCGGCCGGTAGACCTTCAACACTCGCTACGCCTGTTGCCGCGGGAATTAAAAACGAACCTTATAGACAGCAGGATAAATCATCGCTGTTTGCGATGGAGCAAAGCGCATACTAGTGAGCATTTCCTTGTAATGCCCCGCACAACGTCATTAGGGCTGAAACCGAGGCACAAATGCGTTTGAATAGGGCCGACCGGCTGTATACTGCACCAGCGATGAATGAGGACTCTGAAAGGCATAAGCCGAGAGATGTTTTATTGGAAGCGCTCTCTCTGTCTCTCTCTCCTGTTTTTAAAAGTATTGAAGAGGCCTAGTGTTAGCAACGATGAGAGAAATGAATGTGGAGCGAGGCGACCTAAATATAGCCCTTTTGAGCCCTTTCTCCGTAATGAACCGGTACTGAGATCGGTGAGCAGCATTCAGTTTCATGGATATTACGGCTGACTGTTAGATTAGGATAAGATTTATAAGAATATAATTCAACGTTCATAACAAAAAAGACTAGTAAAAATCAAGAAATGGCTTAGGATATAAAAGGTTCTTTTGGTTTTGCAAAAAAAAGGATTTCACCACTGATAAATAGAAAAAAAAAACAACAAATTCAAAAGTGTTTTCGTCTATTCATACATATATACCCAGTGATTGCTCACCTCACGGTGTGAGGAGTAGTCGCTGGGAAATGGAACAGCAGCCCGGTGTGTCGGAGCCCGGGTTGCACCCTTTTTGTTTTTGTTTTGTCTTGTATATATATATATATATAGCGACTACTCCTCACACCGTGAGGTGAGCAATCACTGGGTATATATGTATGAATAGACGAAAACACTTTTGAATTTGTTGTTTTTTTTTCTATTTATCAGTGGTGAAATCCTTTTTTTGCAAAACCAAAAGAACCTTTTATATCCTAAGCCATTTCTTGATTTTTACTAGTCTTTTTTGTTATGAACGTTGAATTATATTCTTATAAATCTTATCCTAATCTAACAGTCAGCCGTAATATCCATGAAACTGAATGCTGCTCACCGATCTCAGTACCGGTTCATTACGGAGAAAGGGCTCAAAAGGGCTATATTTAGGTCGCCTCGCTCCACATTCATTTCTCTCATCGTTGCTAACACTAGGCCTCTTCAATACTTTTAAAAACAGGAGAGAGAGACAGAGAGAGCGCTTCCAATAAAACATCTCTCGGCTTATGCCTTTCAGAGTCCTCATTCATCGCTGGTGCAGTATACAGCCGGTCGGCCCTATTCAAACGCATTTGTGCCTCGGTTTCAGCCCTAATGACGTTGTGCGGGGCATTACAAGGAAATGCTCACTAGTATGCGCTTTGCTCCATCGCAAACAGCGATGATTTATCCTGCTGTCTATAAGGTTCGTTTTTAATTCCCGCGGCAACAGGCGTAGCGAGTGTTGAAGGTCTACCGGCCGAATAGTCCAAGAACCGCTACACCATTTTCAGCAGTAGTCACCAATGGATTAAATTGCATTTCTATATCATAGTTTCTGGATCGAAAAAAAGCTTGCCTTGTTTTGACACGCATAAAGTTTACCTGGCTTGTAGCCCAAAACCTACACACACATTGAGCATGCACGCGTATGTGTGTGTTCTCAAGCCATGTGCGCTCAGATGTGTACGCAGATTTACGCAATTTTAAAGTATCATATTAATAAAAAAAGACAAATCAAAGTTCTAAGGCACCACTTGTAGCTCCTAAGGCGCCAATTCAACATTCTAGCGTGCCTGAAACCTTCTCCCCTGTTATTGGTTTAAAAAAAGTAAGTAGTGCTCTCTAGGAACCACTGTAAAATTAATTCGGATAATTTTTATGCAATAGACCATTAGGAAAAATAGAGCTCTTTCAAACGAGACCTAGCCTGTTTAATTCCGTTAGCAAACGTATTGCCATTCAAATAAAAACTTGTTTGATATGTCTCTCCTATACATTTAATAAGATTGAGCAAAATATGGTTAACAAAAAAAATCATAAATGTTATACACTAAGCGATGCTAATATTTATAAGAAGGTGTCCCAAAATTTCTTTGACACGTGATATTTGATATTAGTTGGAAGTGTGAACGTGCTATCATATACTATCTATCATGCCATGCGTTCAAAATATGTTTTTTTGCACATCATCCCCGAAAACTCACCACCAATTTTTGTTTTCAAAAAGCACCCCTTAGGTTTTCCTACATAAATGATCATCATCATAGTCACAGTGTCTTAACAGGCATGTTGTGAACTCGTAAAATGCATTAAGCGTGAGCTCGAGTATTGCCGACACGAATATTATCGGTAGTTTTGAGAACTGTAGCTCGCCATCGTTTGCGATTTACTGTCAGTTTAGTGGCGCTCTTAATACTCATATCCAGCAACTGTTTCGTCGTATCCACCCAGCCTGTAGGGGGACGGCCACGGCGCCGCCCACTCGGGGCATGACCCTGAACTACAAGTTTCTCCATATTATCGCTTCTGTGTATATGTCCGAAAAATCTAAGCATTCTCGTAGACACAATGGAGGATAGTCTCTTTGGATTACCGAGCTCATCCAGTATGGAAACGTTAGTTCGATGGGCGGTATAAGGAACTCTCAGCATTCTTCTCCATGTCCACATTTCAAAAGCATCTATGCAAGCTCCAAGTTTCCGAGGCATGCTAAATATGGAGAACACAAGAGAATGAACCAGCGACATTTTTGTCGCTTTGGTGATGTTATGGTCACGCCATATTTTAGTAAGCTTTATCATGGCCACACGTGCCTGTTGAATGCGCCGTCCAATCTCATTTTCACAGCTACCCGAATTGTCGATCAAAGAACCGAGGTACACAAAACTTTGAACTACTTCACAATGGCCTATTAACTTTATTTCTCGATGATTAGCATGCTCTCTATCTACGATCATAACGTTGGTCTTATTGTAGTTAATACCAAGACCATACGCTGCACTATGTTTAATAGAGCTACTAGTTCTTCCTGAGAAGCTGCAATAAGGGTTGTATCGTCAGCAAATTTAAGTTGAATATTTTGCTTCCGCCAATAGCTACACCGCCGTTCCAGTTGTCTAATACAATCACAATCAACAACAACAACATCGGAGATACTACACATCCACATAAATGATTTTATTTAAAATCTTGTGGTACCTTTGATGCCATTCCCAAACTAATATTTTCCGTAAAATAATAAGCATTATATAAATAAAATAAGAATTTGTTTGACGCCTAATATTTTGACAAAAAGAATGGATGAAAAAGAAAGCTATGCGGGTTTTTAAGGGTACTGAATGACCTATCATACTATGGTTTCGAAAAAAGATGTATTTTTTATTCTATTACGAAAATATTACGCCTCAAACAAGTCCTTATTTTATTTATCTTATGCTTGTGACTACTAAAAAAATAGGTTTATGTATAAAATCAAAGATACTAGAAGATTTTAAATAAAATAAGGGCTTAATTTGTGTAGGGAGAACTATTGAGTGCTATTTGAATAAAAAACGTTGGGGGTCAGTTTTAAGGGTTGAAGTGCATAAAAAAATTTTAGAAACCTTGGTATGATAGATTCTACAGTACTTTCGAAAACACCACTCAATTTTAGTTTGTCCTTTTTTTGTTACGAGAATAGCACGTGTCAAGGAAATTCTGGGTCACTCGGTCTATATCATCCGCAGTCTGTACAAATATTCACAATTGTGGAAAACTTTGCTCTGGTTTTTTCCATGCCCCAAAATCGTAACAGTGCCCTGAGGATCCTTGTGTAATAATAGATGGATGTTCCACAAACATATCCGGCAGCTCGTCAGTTCATTGACTGTAAGATCCTGGCTTTCCTGGAACGAAAATCCCGCCTTCCTGCGACCTTTGTGCGAAGGAAAACAGGACGACGATGACGTCGATCGTCCCCGGTTTTTTCCTGTCGCACGAAATCCAATTTGGCGCCGAAGGACGAACATTTTATTTTACACCCCGCCTCGACCACTTCCACACTCTGTTCCATGGCCAACCTTGAGTTTAGAGGAGAAGTACAAAGGGTACGTCGTGACCGACACAGTTACAGAAAACGACTAAACACAGCCGAATACAACAGAAAAGAGCAGGAAACAGCTAAAAACAAGAGGAAGCAAGCAGATAACAACTGCAAACGATAGAAAACGACCAAATACAACCGAATAGAAAAAAAAAGCCCACAACAACAGAAAGCAGGCAGACAACAGCGCTAAACAATAGAAAACGACTAAATACAGGCGAATACAACAGGAAAAGAACAGAAAACAGCTAAAAACAACAGAAAGCAGGCAGATAACCACTGTAAACGATAGAAAACGACCAAGTACAACCGAATAGGGTCAAAACTAACTCAAAACGACAGAAAGCAAGCAGATAACAGCGGGAAACAATGGAAAACGACTAAACACAGCCGAATACAACAGAAAAGAGCAGAAAACAGCTAAAAAGAAGAGAAAGCAAGCAGACAACAACTGTAAACTATAGAAAACGACCAAATACAACCGAATAGAACAGAAAACAGCCCACAACAACAGAAAGCAGGCAGACAACAGCGCTAAACAATAGAAAACGACTAAATACAGCCGAATACAACAAGAAAAGGACAGAAAACAGCTAAAAACAACAGAAAGCAGGCAGATAACAACTGTAAATGGTAGAAAACGACCAAATTTTTTTTTTTTTTATGGTCGGCCTCCCGCAAAGGCTGAAAGCCTATGGCGCTGTAGAAGCGCTGCGAGAGGATAAGTATCGGTTCACGTTAGATTTGAAACGCTGCAGGTTGTAGCCGTCGGGAAACAAATTCCCCGGCAGCTGATTCCACAGCGTCGAAGTTCTCCAAAAGAAGGAATGCTGGAGGAGACTAGTTCGGGGAGTAAGGACCTCGACCTGGTAAGGATGAGCTCGCAGAGCTTCTCTAGTTTTCCTGGTTCGGACGGCCTGTAGTGTTATTATCTGAGAGAGCTCACTCGAACATCTTCCGTGATAGAATCTGTAAAACAGGGATAGGTCAGCCACCCTCCTCCGATGTTCCAGGCTGTGGAGGTCCTTTGTGAGGTTAGGCGTATCGATAAGTCTAATCGCTCTTTTCTGGATAGTGTCCAGAAGCTTTAGAGAGTGCTTCGGAGCGCATCCCCACACATGGGAGCAATACTCCAGCGATGGTCGGATCTGTGCCTTGTAGAGCAGCAGCAGTTGCTCTGGTGTATACAACTTCCTACAGCGGAACAAAACTCCAAGCTTCTGGGATGCCGTTTTAGCAATAAATAAAAAAATAAATAAATATAACCAAATAGAGTCAAAACCAGCTAAAAACGACAGAAAACAAGCAGATAACAGCGGGATCACAGTATCATGAGAACGGATAATGCTTTTGCCACCTGAGTTATTTTAAAATGCTTTAATTGTCTTGTTTTATGAGTTTTTAACTATGTGACCGTGTGTAAATGTTATTTTCTCCTGATGGAAGATATGTAGAATTAAGAATAAGGATAGTTACCCGTTCTACTGTAGTGTAGCTGACTAGATCACCACGTTCCAAGAAAGTGAGCATGCTTTCTTTGTTAAACCTCGCATGTTCAAATCCTGATGAAGAAAATAAAATTTTTCGAAAGCTCGATTTAAACGAAGAGTACTCCTTCAATTGATCCCCCTGTTTTGGTTGTGTTGACCGCATACCCAACTATTTCTAGTCGTTAGTTTTATTTACTTCATTTCTCCAAAGTAATTTATTCTACATTCACTAGACCTCGTTGCTCTATATCCTCCGAAATCACTTTTTAAACGAGTTCTGTCAGGATTGAAGCACACTCGTGGACCCAATTTCAAAGAAGGTCTTCACTTCCACATGCTGTTCAAAATGGGATAATATATAGGGCATCTCATTCAAAAAATGATGATGTTTGCATCACCACGTAGTAATGGATCACCCTGTATAAATCTAAATATTTTCTGAGCAGGGAGCAGATCCATGGCTACAACTTTTATGTACAACTCTTTCGCTATCCTTTTCTTTTATGGTCAGTCTCATGCAAAGGCCAAAAGCCTATGACATTGTAGAAGCGCTGCGAGAGGATAAGTGTCGGTGCACGTTAGATTTGAGACGCTGCAGGTTGTAGCCGGTAGCTCGTTCCACAGCGCCGAAGTTCTCCAAAAGAAGGAATGTTGGAGGAACTGGCTCATGGAGTAGGGACATCCACCTGGTAAGGATGAGCTCGCAAAGCCTCTCTGGTGTTCCTCGTTCGGACGGCCTTTGCTGTTATTACCTGAGAGAGCTCACTCGAACATCTTCCGTGATGGAATTTGTAGAACAGGGACAGGTCATCCACCCTTCTTCGATGTTCCAGGCTATGGAGGTCCTTTGTGAGGTTAGGCGTATCGATGAGTCTAATTGCTCTCTTCTGGATAGCGCCTAGAAGCTTTAGAGAGTGCTTCGGAGCGGATCCCCGCATATGGGAGCAATACTCCAGCGATGGTCGGATCTCTGCTTTGTAGAGCAGCAGTAGTTGCTCTGGTGTGTACAGCTTCCTATAGCGGAACAAAACTCCAAGCTTCTGGGATGCCGTTTTAGCAATACTGACGACGTGGTCGTGCCAGGACATGTTGTTGTTGATCTTGATCCCCAAAATCTTGACGAAAGGTGACTCGTCTATGGGGTGACCCTCCATTTCCACTGTTGGTAAGCTAACGAGAGACTTCTTTGTAAGCGTTGTTGCCTGAGTTTTCTATACATTGAACTGTGCTTTATTCACCCCCCCTCGACAATTGTTTTGATATCTACGTTGATTTAATTGAACCTATTATACTTCACGTCAAAGCTTGCGCAAAAACACCGTCCACCAGAATGAAATAAAAATCTGTCAGATTTTTAAACAAATCAGAGATCAATCAATCAATCAATATATTTATTTGTTGAGTATACAAATAAATATTAGTCATAGTTCGCAGAAAGCTAGGTTTTGTGCGCGAATACCGACTAGTAGATACAGACTAAAATATTTCATAACCTTCCTTAGCTTCGAAGCTCGATCATCTCCTTCTGCTCCATATCGTTGTTAGTTCTTTGTATCCTCAATAGATCAACTGGGTGGGGGTTTCAGCAGCATTTTTGAGCTCCCAGCATAACATGCCATCACCAAAAATAATTAAATTGCTTTCGACTCAATCTTCTTCAAATTTTAAATATATACGTTCTATATGCGTATCGTATTGTAATTGTAATTATTGTTTTGATATCTGCGTTGATATGTGAGGCACGCTGCTGTCGCCGACGTACCGTCTCCTGGGACGATAGTGGCTTGCCTAGTTTCATGCACGATATTAATGTACTGTCGTCTGCGAAGCTGTAGATTGGATTGGATGTTATTTCCAGCAGCTTGTTGATGTACAGCAGGAACAGTGTAGGGGATAAAACAGATCCCTGAGGAACACCGGCGTTTATTGAAAATACGTCTGATGAACAGCCTTCGACTACAACAAACAGAGATCGTTCGTTCAAAAAGCTATTCAGCCACTGGCGCAGGCCAGGTGGTAGTCCATAAGCAGCAAGCTTAACACACACTGTCGAAGGCTTTCGATATGCTAAGTGCAACAATACGAGATTCGCCATGGTTTTCAATTGCTCTGTTACACAAGTGAGTGACATAAGTCAGGAGGTCATCCGTATACCTGTGCTTACGGAAGCCATACTGGCGATCATTTGTGATGTTATTATTGTCCAGGTGTTTCAGAATCTGTGTGTTAATGACAGTCTCCATAAACTTAGATTTGATGCTGAGAAGAGCCTTCCACATTAGCGGAGTTATTGTTACCGAGCCGGTACTAAAAACTCACCCTGTAGAAAACAGCGAAAGCAGCAGCATTGGTGACAAACCCAACTATATACGAGTAGAGCATCAAGTGGTGGGCTTAGTTTATTGGAGAAACTGCAAGGTATTTTCTTGATTCCAATTCAAAGCCATTTTGGAAGATAGTACTTGCTGTGTACGGAACGGACGAAAAACAACTGCGAGAATTGCTGAGTAGTGGTGGTACGCATACTCGTCCAAACTTACAAACTTGTTCCCGTAACGAGAACACATAACACCCTTTGTTGTTTCGTCGAAAAACCGACAGCCGATGGATACGCGAGAGTGTTCGCAACGCTGTTCTTCTAGACGTCCAAAGTGATACGCGATCATGTTACGATACGCTGTTCGGATACAAATCTGTACATGGCTTTGAATATCCTATATTTTTTTTACGACGTACTAGTGGATTAGTGGATTAATTGACATGTATTAAGTATTTTTTTTACATAACTTAACATAACAGTATTTAACATAACATAGACATAACATCGGTTCATAATAAGGACACCTAAGAAAAATCTTGTGTTGTGTCCAAACTTCTATAGATTGTACATTTTCTACAAAGATATTTGAAAACTAACTAAACTAATTTTACCTTATCATAGTAGTATCTGATGAGTAGATTCTGTTTCTTCAAGAAAAGTAAGTATTTCAAAAGCACACTAGCCTAATTCACGTGAATGAGATAATCTGTTTAATGTTAATTGTTTTTTTTTACTTGTTTAAGAGAACTGAGCTTATCATAACTTTCAATAACATATATTTTCAGCTTTCTTCGGAATGAGTGCAAAGGTAGCCTCTTGAGGTATTCTGGAATAGTATTGTACATTTTAATTCATTATAGGATATGTATTTTTGACATACATTTAGGCGAACGGGTTGATAAGTGTATAGCTGTTTTTGTTTGCTTCTTGTCCCATACAGGTGGTTGATTTTTTCTGAGTTTTGTTTCATATGGATTATTTTTAGGACAGAATATATGTATAGAGCTTTCACGTCTAAAATGGATTCAATTCTAAATACATCCTTGACACTTTGGCGGCTCTGCATTTTGAAAATTATTCTTATTATATAATTTTGACAAACTTGGATTTTTTTAAGGGTAGTTGAGTAAGCTGATCCCCACACACATATGGCATATCTAAGAATAGATTCAACTAAACTGATGTATACAATCATCAGCAGTTTCTGATTTAAAATATTTCTTAAGCTATAAAATTTATAAGTTAATTTTTTCAATTTGTTTGCCAGTGAGCTTATTTGAACTGTCTATTTAAGATGTCTGTCTATATAAACACCCAGGTACTTTATAGATTCCACTTGTTCTATTACATCATTTGATCTGTTAATATTCAGAAACGAAATGCTCTTGCAAAATGCAGTTTGTGTGGGAGAAAAAGCAATAAATTTGGTTTTAGATACATTTAAACAAAGATTATTTATGTCAAGCCAATCTTTTACATCATTTATGCATTTATTTTAACTGATTTAACAGTCGTCATAATACCTCGAAGCCTTTGACCTAGAAACAAACTTGTTCAAATATCGACAACTATTACGGAAAGACGCGAAATGGAATATTCTGGAATCGAATCGGAATATCGCCCCCCTTTGTCATCGGTGGCAGGGATACTGGGCTATCTCTAGAGATTTCCAAAGGCTGCGAGAAAGCCTTTAAGCCCGCCGAGTTAAATTCTCATGAATTTCAATGGCCAACAAAGTATTCTCGCATCCATACGGCTAGAATATTCCCTGTCGCTGACATGAATATGAAATTATAAGTTTTGCGTGCGACTAGAAATCGAAGAACTGTGAAGCTGAAAAGGCAATATGTAGTAGGGAGCAGTTCAGTAGGATTTGTACTCAACTGGAAACATTTTTCAAATAAAAAATAGGAATAAAATTAGACTAGCAAAGAATCGGTGGCTATGAGAAAGATGTATAGAGGCTGAAAGTCTTAGTCGTCTCGGAGATAGTTTCCATCTTCACAAAAAAGTCAAAGAAACAGCTGGACTATATCATAACAAGCCAATAAGCTTCATTAAAAATGATCAAGGTAGTAATAGTAAGTAAGACTTAAAGGACATAGAGGTATACCTCAAAACAACACAGTCGACATACTAGCAAAGATGGCGACTACAGATGAAATACTGATCAGAAATTTCAAAATTCCCTACAGTGACTTGAACAGTAAATTAAACAAGAACCTGAAAGAAAAGTGGAGTGAACACTATCATAGAAATCCATCCGGAACGATATACAAACAGATCCAGCAGAACATAAGAACAGAACCCTGGTTTAAGAGAGAAACGAATAGACCACTTGTGAGAACACTTTGGAGATTGACGTGTGGTCATTGCTTAAGCTCTCAACACAAAACTAGAATAGGGCTAGACGATGACCCTCACTGCATATGTGGAGAGATTGGTACTGCTCAACACTGTATATTAGAATGCCAATTGATCAGCAATGAGGTAACAGACCTGTATCACATATTGTCAAACTATGTTCCGTTAGCTGCTAATATGATCTCTATACTAGCTAGTTAAAACAACTGTGCATACAAACTATTATATAACTTTTGCACACAAAAACTAAAAATAACACTGTAACTTTCAACTATAACTAATATAAAACAATGTTCATACTATTAAGAAAAAATAGATGTCCATCCTAAATAGAACTGGCCAGTTGATCTCAGATCAGAGCCAATAACATAAATAAAAGAAAAAAAAAATAACTGACAGAAGAGTTATTGCAAACCTGGAAGTATTATACCACAGACCTTTTTCACGAAAATAGACCAGAAAACCCAGCAAATGATGATGATGATGATGAGCGAAGTCATATATGCTATGAAATTGATGAAGAACAACGAAGCTTCTAGACCCGACAATATGTATATACTCAGAAACGGTCCACCTAATCAGCGAGCAAAACTTAACACAATGGACTAGTATCATGATTTTTTTTGGTTGCATATGATAGAGTACGTCATAAAAAGCATCTCATTTTTGTCTACGATTCTTTTGGGCACAGGAAAGCCGTGAAAATGAGAAAAATATTTGAATTCTCCTAGGGCAGTGACGTCATTGCCCTAAAGGCGAACAGCCAATTAAAAGACAGATATGTGTGCTGTGTTGCCGCATTCTGATGGCGCGCGAAATGCCGGAGCTGTACGCGGGCTGGCTCATCTATCTTGTCTTCTTTCTGTTCCCGTCTGCGAGTCGGAGCTGTTCTTGGCAACAATGCACTGCTGATGATTCGCGCAGTTGGCACTGATTGGCTGAATTTGAATTCCTTTCTTTAAACTTTAGAATGGAATTACTAAAAAACAAGATGATGTAGAAAGTAACGAAATGCAGCAGTACGTTTATTTTTGTATGCACTAAGCGGTTATAACAACCAAATCATTGTTCTTCACCTCGTGATACTAGTCCATAGTACAACTGTTCAACATTATTTACGACGCTGGAAATCACGTGAAGATTGTCTCCGCTCCACGTTTATCGCAACACCAAAATCAAGTAGTGCAACTCCGTGTACATATTATCGTCTCATTACTTTAATGAGCCACTTCCTAAAATTTTTCCTTCGAATCTTACATACAAGACTCCACAAAAAATGTGAGGCGGTAAATGGAAGCAGTCAGTTTGGATTCAAGAGTGGATTTGGAACCAGAGAAGCAATATTTAAGCCCGATTGTATCAATATGCTTATTTTAACAAAGGCTTTGACACAGCTTCTCTATTGGATGTTATTTAACAAAAGCTTTTTATTGGGTATTGAGGGCTATGTTAATAAGTATCATCCAATAGTATTTTATCAATATTGAAAACAAAACGTCAAAGCTGGATGTCACTTTTGTCAAAAATGTTTTAGAAACTCATGGATCAAAATCATAGCAGGATACCAGAACAAAGCGATTGATTTGCAAATTAATGCCACATTTTGCATGTTTACATTAAAATTGCTGTATAATTACTATACTGCATTCACTGAAGAAAAGGAGTAAAAAATTATTTCAAACCCATGTTTTAGGGCTTTACTCGGATAAATCGAACTTAATTTTTCTGTTTATAATAACATCACTGCTCTCAGTATGCAGTTTTGTAGACGGTGTGCATATAACCCTTGACCATACAGTAAAAATTTACATATATTGTGCATGGTTACTCCGTTTGTTCGGTGGATAAGGTATAATTGCAAACTGCGATAATTTGTGACAGAATCATGAAAGTAGTACCTATCAATCACAGCAACTAATATACCTTATTTAATAATTACAAATCCCACCTCCGTCAGTCTATTGGATTATATAAAAATACGTACTTTTATGAAGAATCAATCTTTCATTTACTGGATGCATGTTTGTTATAGACCTTCTTATAGAAATATTAACAGGTGCAGCGTACACATTGTACATAAAATAAGGTTATACCCAGCTAAATAGCGAGCCTTGCCTTTCTGGATAGGCAACCAGTAATGCACATGCACGCTTGGGAAATAGCTTGGCTAACAGTTAAATCGTGTGTTTAACTTTCGAAATGTAACAAAATGCTATTTTTACCTCTTTTTACTATAAAACAAAGATGCATGCATTTATAATTATTATCGATAGTAAATTATTGTTTTATCCAAATAATGCAGTGAGTGAATTTCTTGTCATCATATCATTTAATACATCAAGAAACTAGTGATCAAATGTACGACTTCTCTGGAATCTGATTGGCTGAGATTAGCAATTGCTAAACTTTTTGTTAAACTAGAAAGTGCAAGAGAGAGAGAGAACTAGAAGTGGAAGAGAGCATTTGCTGAGGCAACCTTAGATAGCCCTATCGGCATTAAAATAAACGGATTTCCAATCAACAATATGCAGATGACACTGTCATATTAGCAGACAATGTGAATGACCTTCAAACTCTACTGAGTCGCGTTAACGAGGAAAGCCAAAGGCTGGGTCTGAAGATAAATATCAACAAAACCAAGTTCATGGTGGTTAGCAGAAACCATATCCCGAACACCCGAATCCACTTGAATGGAGGGGACATCGAACGGGTCAGCAAATATAAATATCTGGGATACATGGTAAACAAAAGATGGGATACAGATCAGGAGATAAGATGCAGAATTGAACAAGCTAGGACAATTTTCCTGAAACTTCGAAAATTTCTTACCAACAAAAATTTGATCTTAGATACAGGATGATGAAGTGTTATGTTTGGTCCACTCTGTTGTATGGCGTGGAGGCATGGACGCTGAAGGCAGCCATTATAAATAAGATTGAAGCGTCCGAAATGTGGACTCTGCGACGAATGCTGAGAGTGTCCTGGGTCGACCATGTAAGAAATGAGAACGTTCTCCAAAGAGCTGGGTCAGCAGGACGAGAACTTTTTGAGTATATAAGGAAGAGGAAAATAGCTTACCTAGACCACATAATGCGTGGGGAACGCTATCACCTCCTGCGTCTCATTCTTCAAGGTAAGATCGAAGGTGGGAGAAGAGGAATTTGAAGAAAAAAGCTATCATGGCTGAGAAACATCCGTGACTGGACAGAAATAAGCGACTTCCAGGAATCACAGAAGGCTGCAATGGATAGGATGATCTGATGAGAGAAAGGATAATCGCCTACGCAGGAATCTGCATGGCACCCTAAGAAGAAGAAGAAAATTCAACTTTTCACCCATTTAGGATGAAAAATCAGACGTGAAAAGATACTAGATGGTTCACAATGGTCGATTGTATATAAATTATGTCATTTTTGAGCTTTTGGGGTCAACTTCAAGAGAAATCAATAATTTTCTTAGTACTCTGACAGATCCATGTTCTTGAAGGAGCTGCTCTGATTGGTCTAAGCTTATTAAAATGCGGCGGTGTTGATAAAATCGGGCCTTAGTTTCTAAACATTAGTACAAAACCATACCATACCATTAGTACAAAGCCATCTTGGCTAATACTCCTGAGGATCTTCAACACATTGTATATAGAATTAATCTGCTGGGTAAACGTTTTGGCCTACAAATTACCCAAGAAAACGAAGGTTATGACAATTGTTCGGCAGAACATCAATATCACAATTAACGTCGACGGAGAACAGATAGAACAGATAACACGTTTTAAGTACTTAGGATCCACACTGAACAGTAAATGGGACTGCGATGAAGAAGTAAGAGCACGGGTTGGATATGCGAAAACTGCATTCCTTAAACTAAAGAACTTTCTTCTAGCACGAAGTCTTCCGTTGGCTCTGCGGCTTCGGATAGTAAAATGCTCTGTTTGGTCCATATTATTTTACGGAACAGAAACGTGGTCTCTTAAAGTACGAACATTGAACCGCATAGAAGCACTTGAAATGTGGACACTCCGGAAACTCCTCCGCATTCCCTGGACTGCACATAAAACCAACGAAGAAGTACTGAGAATCGCTGGCGTAAACAGAGAACTTCTTGATATTGTCAAACATCGGAAAATACCTTACCTTGATCATATCCTTAGGCCCGGTTGTACAGTCTCAGTTCAAGCACAGTTCAAGGTTGAACTCAGTTCAAATATGGAAGTCCAGTTGTACAAGGTCAGTTCAATTCTAAGCTCGGTTCACTAATTTATATTTTTAAGGTTCAGCTGAGCGCTCGAATTTGGGCGCTCAAACCGAGTTCTAAGGATCTAATGTGTCCTAACCTAATTTAATAATTTGATTTAGATAAAATTTTGCAAAATCATTTGTTGTAAATTAAAGTACGTAATGGCAGCAGCTCAAAGAAAATCTCCTGGAACTAACAGATGATGAAGACTTCGTTGAAGCAGTAGAAATATTAAGAAACGTAAGAAGGCGTCAAAAGAAATACAGAGATAGAGTTGATCATTTTTTGGTGTGGAATGACGATGAATTCATTCAAAGGTTTCGACTTTCTAAACAAGGTGTTCGATTTGTTATAAACCAGGTTGAAGCACAAATAAAGTCTCCAACAGAATGGTGAGTACTTTTTTGTTCATGTAATGAATCAAAAGTATTTTGTAATCCTATTTCTTTTCAGGAACTGTGCTGTAACTGCTGAACAAATGGTTCTTGTCACATTGAGGTATTATGCGACTGGAAACTTTCTTTGAATCGTTTTATACGTATCTTTACCTGAAAAACTATTGTTTATTACAATTACCAATTACCATTAACCCATAACCAACAAAACAGCATTCAAACAACTAATTTTTGTCAGAACAGACCAACTACGCATGCGTTAATGTTACCAACCTAACTACTTCTTTCTTGAACTTGGTTTTGTAGAGCTGGGATTATAAATAGGTCGTACAACGGAAATGAATTTTTGAACCAAGTTCATCATTGAGCATAGTTTAATAGAACTGTGGCTTGCACTGAGACTGTACAACCGGGCCTTAGAGGTGCCAGATACTCGATACCCAAATTGATACTGCAAGGTCAGACAGAAGGCCGACGAGGTCCGGGGAGGAAACAGCATTCTTGGCTTCGAGATATAAGAGATTGGTGCGGAATAAGAGATGCCGCCACAACATTCAGACAGGCAGAAAATGGCACCCTACATATGATGTGAGAAGATTACGAGGGATCGCCGACGTGCGGAATTGCACAGGGCACACGAAGAAAAAGAAGTACAAAACCTTAATGCGAGTCGGACCTTTGTCCAGACGTTTTTTTTTTAATTTAACTCCCAATTGATTTGCTATATATATATTTGCTGTAAAACTAGTCACAATGAGCAAATAGTTTGTTGGACTAACACTAACATGTAGGGAACAGTTCAGTAACTATTTCCTCTTACATCTTTGCACATACACAAAGTTTAACACTGGGAACTACACATTCACTCAAATCTTTCTGAAAGATCACTTGGGATGTGTCTCTTTAACCTGCGGCTGCCCTGATGCTGCATAAGGTGTCTGGCTAATGGGTTGGGATGCTCTTGAAGACGAGTTCTGTACCTCTCGTCGATGTTTGACACTTCTTCTTTCACTGATGGAATTTGCAAGTCGCGCCTGATAAATTCATTTGGAACATACCATGGAGCTTTGGTTAGGAGTCGTAATGTTTTGGCTTGGAACCTCTCCAGTATTTCGATATTAGAATTCGAGGCTGATCCCCATAGTTGTATACCATAACACCAAATTGGTTTTATTATGGCCTTATAATGGGTGATTCAATAAGAGTTTCCACATTACAATTTGAAATATTTTTGAAACGCCACTGTATTTGTTGATTGTTATATGAGATTTCTAACCTCAGAACATAATCAAAATGAGTCATGGAGCAGTATACGACTAACCAACGTATAAAAATGGTGCAAGTCTATTATGAAAATGGTCGATCAAGAAAAAATGCATTTCGGGCTCTACGTGAATTTTTCGGCGCACAAAATCGACCTTCTGAGAGGACAATTTGGAATGTGGTTCTAAAATGCGAGCAAACTTGATCTGTAACTAACCTCAAAGTCCCTCAACGTTCTCGTGCAGGTCGGTCATATCAAAATATTGCCATTGTTCGCGAAAGTGTAGCCGAAGATCCAAAGACATCGATTCGTCACCGATCGCAGCAAGTGGGCCTTAGTTATTCAACCCCACAGTGAATGTTAACAAAAGACTTGCATCTACACCCATATAAAGTCCAAATAACTCAGGAGTTGAAACCTCGAGATCATCAACAGCGCCGCGTGTTTGCAGAATGGATACGAGAATAAGGGGTTCATTTTGCAACGAAAATAATCTTTAGCGATGAGGCACATTATCACGGTGGTGGCTTTGTAAACAAACACAATGCTCGTATTTGGGGATTAGAAAATCCAAGAGAGATTGTTGAAAAAGCAATGCATCCTCAAAAAGTGATCGTTTGGTGCGCCTTTTGGTGGGGAGGAATCATTGGCCCTTTTTTTTCGAGGATAATGCGGAGAACGCTGTTACGGTTAATGGTGTTCGCTATCGAAACATGGTATCTGATTTTTTCTGGCAGCAGTTGGAAGGTGTGAACATTGGAAATGTTTGGTTCCAACAGGATGGCGCCACTTGTCACACATCCAGAGAAACGGTGCAATTGCTGCGCGGCAAGTTTCCAGGTCGGATTATCTCACGTAACGGCGATATCAATTGGCCGCCGCGATCACGTGATCTTACTCCTGTAGATTTTTTTCTTTGGGGGTATCTAAAAAGCAGAGTGTATAAAAATAAACCAAACACTATTCCAGAGCTGAAACAGGAGATTAGACGCGAAATGGCCCGCATAGAACCTGAATTGTGTCAAAAAGTGATAGGCAATTTCAATAAACGAATTACGTCATGCCACATGAGTCGCGGCGGTCATTTGCATGACATCATCTTTCATACCTGATTGTAATACACTAACCTAAAATGGTAAATAAAAATTTTTGTATATTTTTCTATTTTTCAGAGTTTTTTCCATCATCTTGATGTGGAAACCCTTATTGAATCACCCTTTATATGAGGACTTTGTTGCTCAACGATAGAGAGAATCTGTGACCTATCAATCAATATATTCTGGTTGTTGTAGATTCTGGCCATTTGTAAATGCAGTCGAACAGTGGACGTGGACGAGGGAAAAACACGTGTCGACCTAACAGCGCTTCCCTCCGCCGATTTCCTCTTCCTAATTTGCTTTTCATCTAAAATCAATTCGCGTGCGGCGACGCTGGCTGGGAGTGTGGAATACATTTTCGAATCCAATTTTCCCCTGCAGCGGTAATTGCAGGGAAATATTTCCCTTTGAGGGAGCCACACAGCTGCTGGGTCGTCAGCGTGGATTCATCCAGGCAGCCAGAGGAGATTATAAAATGCGAACTTCATTGATTGCCGGGTTTACAAAAGGGCGGTTTAGGTAATTGCCTGGATCAGTTCGCTGGTGTGCGAGGGAAACGACTAAGGTCTTTGTTTATCAAAAGCTGAAAAAACGTTGGAATAGTACAATTCGACAAATATAGGAAGAGAGTTGAGAATTTCGCCGGTTGCGCACACGAAAGAGTGAGAACGCATTCGGCGGAAAAGAAATAGAAACACAGTGTACGCGTACACTCCGTATCACTCTAATACTACGTTTCAAAATCCCATCAAAGACCTCGATTTGCTCTGTAGCGTCTCAGTATTCACTCAACATTAAACTGTCAACAAAAATCTGTGTTCCGTTATTGCATTCCTGAGGCCATGGATGTCATCGTTCTGCTCGGCAATCAAATTGAGATTTTAGCGACCTTTGCGTCAAGACTGTCAAGAGATATTTTTCACTTGACAGCTAATAACTTAACCTAGCCTCTTCTGCTTTATTTGTATGATGTCCCTTTATTTTAATCTATGGTCTAGAAGTAAATACAATGGAAAACGGAGTTAAATATGTTTTGGCTGAAAATAATCAAATTATTACCGAAACTGACAAAGTTTTAGTTGTAAATGAAGGTGGGTACTTCACGAGAAAGGAATTTTATTGTTATAAAGAACTGCTAGCAGCTCTATGCAGTTTTCATGATGTACTTATAATGATGCAGTATTCATCCATTCTTATATTTTCAATATTTGAATCCATTTGAATGTTCTTTCAGTTTCACCACAAAATATTTTCACAAAAGCAAAACAGCCCCAGGGCTCAGATGGTAATAACTGTGACTGAAACCACAAACTGAAACTACTCACTCTCGACTCTGAGAAAACAGCACAGGTGATGTGATATGTCAAAATTGTCAAAAAAAGATCTTTACCGTTTCATAAATATTCCAACCTCCCTAACATCTGGAATCACGTGACTATCCTCGAAAATTCATCTGCTCACTCGATAGATGGGATTTTGGACCGTAGTTATATAAGTAAATACTTATATCCGTACGCTATGAAATATCTGATGCAAATGGCAAATTTGTTCGCTGTCCACTGCTCATCAAGGGGCGTTCCTTATTTCATATTTCTCACGTCTCTAGCTATTCTTTCCGAGTTGTACTTGTTACTACTGTTAAGGTGCGCTTAAATGACACGCATGTCGAGACATTTGTATTTTGTATTTATTTGTACACACCTTATAAATGTTACGTACACAAATAAAGCCACTACCAGACAGGCATCACGGCATCTCTCTTTTATATAGTATTTGTCTGGTCCTCCGGTTTTTGGCCAGATGAATGGTGCACATCCATTTTTTGTTCCACTTCATAAAAAGGGATCTCCAACAAATCCAGACAATTATCGTCTACATTCGTTAATCTCTCATGCAAGCAAGATTCTACTCTATATATTATACAATCTCATTTGGAGGGTTTTATTGGCTGGCAAATTTCTCAGGCGTAGGCAGGTTTCGTGAAAGGACGCGGTACGCAAGAACAGATCTTAAACCTAAGACGAATTAGTGAAAAAGCCAGAAAGCATTATTTTCCGGTTTTTATCTGCTTTGTGGACTATTCTAAGGCATTTGATAACGTAAAGTGGTCTAAACTGTGAAAAATCCTTATCTCTATGGGAGTTTCTTACCACTTAGTATTTCTCATACAGCAACTCAATGAGTCTAGCTCGGCTCGTGTAAGAATTGATGGTAACCTGTCTGGTCAAACAGCAACCAGAAAAGGAGTTCGTCAGGGATGTGTATTATCTCCGATGTTATTCAACATTTACTCTGAATTTGTGATGAGACAAGGATTGGACAACTGGAATGGCGGTATAACTATTGGCGGAAGCAAAATATCCAACTTAAGATCTGCTGACGATACAACCGTATTGCTGCTTCTCAGGAAGGACTACTAGCTCTATTAAACATCTTAGACATAGTGCAGCGTATGGCCTTGGTATTAACTGCAACAAGACCAAGGTTATGATCGTAGATAGAGAGCACGATAATCATCGAGAAATATAGTCAGTAGGTCGTTGTGAGTAGTTCAAAGTTTTGTGTACTTCGGTTTTTTGATCAACAATTCGGGTAGGTGCGAAAATGAGATTCGACGGCGCATTCAACAAGGCACGTGTGGCCATGACAAAGCTTACTAAAATATGGCGTGACGATAACATCACTAAAGCTACCAAAATGTCGCTGGTTCAGTCTCTTGTGTTCCCCATATTTTTGTATGCCTCGGAGACTTGGTCTGTTAAATAGGCAGATCGAGCTCGCATAGATGCTTTTGAAATGTGGACGTGGAGGAGAATGAGTTCCCTATACCGCCCATCGAACTAACGTTTCCATACTGGATAAGCTGGGCAATCCAAAGAGACTATCCTCCATTGTGTCGACGAAAATGCTTACATTCTTCGAATATATTCACAGAGGCGATAATATGATGAAACTTTTAGTTCAGGGTCATGCCCCGAGTGGGCGACGTCGTAGCCGTTCCCCTACACGCTGGGTGGATACGATGAAACATTTGCTGGCTACGAGTATCAAGAGCGCCACTGAACTGACAGTAAATCGCGAACGATGGCGAGCTACTGTTCTCAAAACTATTGATAATATTTGTGTCGGCAATAATACTCTAGCTCCGATGCATTTTACGAGTTCATAACATGTCTGTTAATTCATTGTGACTATGATGATGACTAAGCGAAGGCGAGAGTAACTTTGTTTTATTTTCAGATTCATTTTATTTCTATGGTGAGGTCAATGTACTTAAATGTCTTCCCACGCAGCGTAGGTCTTCTGGATATTCATTTAATTGGAAATAGAAGTATCTGTCAAATAGGTAAGTTTGTCTGTCTTTGACTGAGAAACTATATCAGCGTCGGTACTCTCTAACTAAGAGATAGAGAAATGTCACTATCACCATGACGACCGTGACGATCGGGCAGTTTCGTGTGCCTATCACGTGTCTACTACGCTGTCACGGCACGCTGTCATATTTACGAGGCCACCCGATCCCGTAGTACATAGTGCATAGAAACACGTTTCTAAGTTACAGAGTACCGGCGCTGGTCTATTTTTTGGGATAGTCTTGTTTGTATATGTATTTCAACGTCTCAGTATAGATTGTATTGAGTGTTTCCCGAGTATGTACTGCAGATGACGATATGTAACAATTACAATTATTGTAATATCGATCTGTTTTTTCTGTTAGCTTGTCTGTTGTGGCTAGTGCTTGGTGTATGACTTTGGCTACAGAGATATGTCTGGCTGTGCACTCGGTTCCAGCGAGAGTTTTGCACGCCCTTTATGTGGTCTATCGCTTCTTTTTATTCATATTACTGTTATATCCTATTTCGTATTGAGTCGGTCAGATTCTTTACAGGAACTCACACTACACAATAATCTCCTTCCAGAGTGTGCAGTGAAACGTAAAGGATTTTGGGGACAGTGTGCGAGGGGACTTCGGCGTCCCCTCGGAATGGCCAGGCGGCTGTGTCTGGACCAGCGGGTAGGGGGGTAAGGGAGGGGGGATCAGGGAGCAATGGCAGTTTCGGGAAATACCAGGAGCCGGTTAAAAAACGAGTTTTCCGGGTGATCAATTGTGTTAGGTGTGGGGGAGGACCGCCAGACCTGCCTCCCGGTCCAGCTCCCGCTCCAGGCCAGACGGGGCTGGATTACCCTATGAAATATGAACGGTCGTCGCCCCAACCGGAAATATCCGGTGCGAAGCCAGCGGGAGATTTGGACAGAAAGAATGGGAGGACAGGGGTGAGAAGGCAGGGGGACACAAAATGGAATGTTTCATTAAATCAGGTGTGTCACAGAGTCGAGTGTTGGCTTGAAAGGAGTATGGTTGGGAGCGAATAGATTGTTTTATAAAAGTGTGTTCTCTACAAGCAAGGTACATGTATACACAGGAAACAATAATTACATAACCTTTTTCACACAATTTGGGATATCAAACACAGAAAATCTCCAAAATGACATCCACATCATAGTTTTTGCACTAAGTTACAAGTATATGTTCATTACAATGTTAACAAGATAGAATGTAAGATGTTAAAGCTGAACAATTTTAAACTACAACAAATGTCACTAGATTACTACCCCACAGAACAATTTTGGTCAAGACGGAGTTGCGGATAAAAATTTGGGTTTTTAGTAAACGCTTAAATGATGAAAACTGATGGTTAAAAATATCAGCGTTTCTGCCAAAAGTTTTCAAATTTCTTTGCATTCTTACAAGTGGAGAATTCAAACCCAAATTTGTTCTGCAGAACGGGATGTTGAAGTATATACAATGTCTAGGATTGGGCCTTGTTGGCACATTAAAATTAATTTTTGCTTGCAAATAGGGACAGTCAATGAGATTATTGACAATTTTTTGCAGGTAACAGATATCGGATATTACTCTTCTATCCGCCAGGGGTATAATTTTGAAATGTTTCATCACGTGACTGTAATCATGATTGCTTATTGTAATACCTGACTTATAGGCAAGAACCCTTAAGAACTTATGTTGGATCGATTCTAACCTTTTAACGTGAACATAGTAATGTGGGCTCCAGATAGTGGACGCAAATGAGATGTTACTATGTACGAAAGCGTAGTAAAGAGATAGAAGTGTTGTGGGGCTATTAAAATGTCTTGAGTCCTTCTGATGAAGCCGAGCATTTTGTTCGACTGATTGATTATTCTGTCTATGTGGCTGTTAAAACTCCATTTAGTATCTAAAATAACACCTAGGTCGCGAACCTCATCAACTGAAGCAATGTTACAATTATTTAACTGGTATGTATGATGTATAACATGTTTTTTTCTTGTGAAAGAAATTTTGTTGGACAAAACATCGGATTAATTTATGAACCTTCAAAAAAAAATTAAATTATGCTTACGTTTTAAAATAAAAGATACTAGCCCGGCAACAAAAAAAAAGATATAAAAATTAACTTAACGTTGGTAATTTGTAACCAACGTTAAGTTATGTAATTTCACAGTCGTTCTGTAAGGACATTTTACATAATCTGTAATGTATTTTTTTACATAATGTATTCTGGGATTCTGATTCTCCAACATTTGTTGTGTTGGAATAAGTAACAGGTTATGGAAAAACTATGCATTCTTTGTCGTTTTCCATAACATATTATAGTTGTTGTTACATAATATGCTGTGTTTCGTGCATAATTTTTATTGCTATTGTACATAGTTTATTATATTATGCAGGATGTGCCACTTATACGTATGAATGCGGGTTCATATTTTGAACATTGCTGAAGGTATTTTTCAATATTTTTGATCGAAATGTTTTTCCACAAAAAGACAGAATCTTGTTTTGTCATTTGTTTCTGTTAAATCTGTAAAATAAAGCACACTGTAAGTGTAATGTGAATAAACATGCATGTAAAAGAAGTGCGATAAGATATAACAGAATCGCACTATTATACAACATAATTATAAACTGGGACAGATTACTTTTTGCGCTATTAAAAATAAGGATTTGGACTGTACATATATTAGAATTCAGTCAAAACATTTCTGTAATTCTCTAGATTTAAACGTTTACGTAGGACATTTTATCCCAACTTACCATAACCTTCCAAAACGAGGTGATATTTTTACGTCAGTAATTTATTTAAACGGCATTCTGTTACATTTCATTGCAGGCAAATAAATTGTACGCCTTGCCAGTTCCTATGGACATACTGGTGGCTGTTATATTTCGTCAGTGTATGGCATTTGAACTGGCAAGTACAGCAAATAAACATGTTGCTAATAAGTTTACCTTCAGAAACACAACCTTCGTCCTTCACAAAATACGTTAAATACACAATTACACTCCTATAAATCACCAAAACAGGTTGCAAAAGGTGGATGGCGTCTGCTGTACGTTCTTTACGCGAAACATGAGATTTTAGGTTATGTATTCATAACCTATGAATAGATGGCGCGCTGGACGGCACGAAGGCGCTTCCTTAATATGTTGTGTGATTTCACATAATTGTGTGAATTTAATGTGGACAGTTAATCATACTTTGAAACTTTATTTTATTACATGTTTTTTAATGTAAAAATACTTGTTTACATATTAAAAGTACCTACATGATATCTGTGATAACACAGTATTATGTAAACGCACCTGATAAATAGTGTAATGTCATGAAAAACATGATATATTATGCAAAGTTTACATAATACAGAATGTGATTTTACCCCCATTTTTTGCAGTGTACAGCTGAAATAAGAAATCGCGTCGGACAGGGAAAGTACGTGACTAGACAGCTAAATAGTCTATTGTGGGGTACGCAAATAAAAACCGATACTAAAATCAGACTGTAAAAGGCCATAGTAGAGAACATCGCCACCTATGGAGCTGAAATTTGGGAAAGCACAGAGGCTATGAAGAAAAAACTTCTAGCAATGGAAATGGGATTCTGGAGGAGCTGCTGCAGACTGAGGATCCAGGACAGAATAAGAAATATAGACATAAGGGATAGGCTCAACATCGCCACCAGCATCATTGATACGGTAGATGCGAAAAGATTGATTTTATAACAGTATGTGCTCTCTTGTTTATTTAATTTAAGAAAATTCTTAAAATTTGAATCAACTGTTATCGTGATAATACACTAGGCAGCAAAATTAACGTACCTCCAAAAATTTGCTACAAATTTGATGCTATGTATCTTTTAAAGTTGTGGTCCGGTTTTGATGACTTTTTTGCGTTTTATATGTTACTTTTTAGGAATATCGGCATATTCGCAAATGCCTGCGATATCCGAGGGCTTCAGAGCGACATAGAATGTGTGCCGAGGATTTTTCCTCCTCTCCACAGCGTGTACACGTCGGATCACTTGCCACCCCCATCACATACAAAAGACGTTTGAAGGTGTTATGGTTGGGTAGCCAGACAGAACCTCCCCACCTTGGCCAGAGGTCCTGAAATAAGCTCTCTAGCTTGATGGAGATGTCCAGAGATTCCTCTCCATTTTATAAGATGCTGATTTTGCAATCACATCTCTGTTTTGCTTCTGATAATACC
This sequence comes from Callosobruchus maculatus, assembly GCA_951848785.1. Lineage (NCBI taxonomy): Eukaryota > Metazoa > Arthropoda > Insecta > Coleoptera > Chrysomelidae > Callosobruchus > Callosobruchus maculatus. Next base: position 59,524 of record CATOUR010000368.1, read on the forward strand.
TACGCCAGCCCCAAAGCTGGCTCAGGACCCATAAGGAAGTTAAGGCGGAGATACACATGCATGTAAAACGGAATAGTAGCTTGCATGCAAGTTAAAAGCATGTACAAGTTAAAGGCGGAGATACACATGCCTGTAGCTGGCACACTGGCATAACAGCTACCGCTGCATGTGCCACCTACTGTCATGTGTATACGCTTACTGGCATGCCTTCATCTGGCATGCAAGTAGATAGCACAACATTTGATTTACTGGCTCCTGAATCTCGTGAATACGAAAGGCACAAGCTAAAATGGCATATATCGCTGACGTTCCTGGGTAGAACTTAAAAATAAAACGGAGCAGCCACCACTTTCAGAGTTGCGTGACTGTGCTTCTGATTAATTCTACGCCGCTGTACATAGGAATGACTGTTAGTTTTCTCCCTCTCGCTGATAGCTCGTGTTTTGCCTGTAGTCTGCAGCCGTTGGGGATGTTTTGATCAATGTTCCTGTTAACGAGCCCGCCTCTACGTCCTGACTGAACTATGTGAGCTTTCAGAATGTCAAAAATACGTTCTCTCAATTGCAAGAGCATTAAATTGTCTAATAATTTCAATATGTCCGGCGTACTACTCGACAGAGCTGAAACAAATCCTTTTCAAAAAGATTTAAATCATAAATCACAAATTATTATAATTTCGAAGAAGTAGTTAAATCTCAAATCCATTTGAGTCCTTACTAGTCCTACAACACAACCACATCACATCAAAAATTATTCTACAAACAAGTTTTTCAAAATAAAACTCACAAAATATAAATAAAAGGTAAAAGTAACACCATTTTTTAAAAAACATGTCAGGTGACATTGCGGTTATAGGTAACCAACTTAGCACCAAGTAAGTACCTACTACCTAACCAGATTTCAGAAGAGATGAAGAGATTTAAACCAAAAAAGTATTTTAAATAATTGGCAAATGATTTTAAATCAAAAAATGATTTTAATCATTGTTTAAGTTTCAGCTTTGAAGTATCAGCTCTGATACTCGAATATGGGGCATTCGCCAAAATGTTAGATATTTTGATATTTTTCTCAAAAAGATGTTACTTATTTCCGTAGTTCTGTCTGGCTATAGTCTGTCACTGTATACACATTGCACATTGCGGAAATCAAGAAGTGTCACCAAAGTAAATAAATTTGATTTATTAATATGATAAATAGATACAACCAAATTAGGTATCTGCAGGAAGATATTTGCTAACTGCGCAGAATATTTCTACTGCTAGGTAGCTATAAATATATCAACTAATTTCTGTGTAAGGTAACCAACATTATTAGTAATAAAAACATATGCATACTAAAATTTGCATGAAAATACGCCTACATGTTAAGCTCTTGTGCACTATGAGAACGCGATCACTTTCTCAAGGAAAAATGTTGTTGTTTTCATGTTTATCCTTCCATCTGAATGTGGATTTCTCAATTTAAATTCGTTCCAGAAAAATTCCGGAAAAAATTGGCGGGAGTCGAACCCGAATCCTCCAGACGGCGCGCATCTATGACATCATCAGATCACTTGATCAACACAAATGTAACGGACCTATATCTTGATCTCGCAGAAATCAGGCTTTGTTCTAAAATTTAACATTTACTCTGAATTTGTGATGAGAGAGGTGTTGGACAACTGTAATGGCGGTACAACTATTGGCGGAAGCAAAATATCCAACTTAAGATTTGCTGACGATACAAGCCTTATTGCTGATTCTCAGGAAGAACAAGTAGCCTTATTAAACATCTTAGAACAACACAGTGCAGAAAAATATTGTTGTTTTCATTTTTATCCTTCCATCCGATTGTGAATTTCTCAATTTAAATTCGTTCCAGAAAAATTCCGGAAAAAATTGGCGGGACTCGAACCCGAATCCTCCAGACGGCGCGCATAAGATGACTTGAACAACATAACTGTAATGGGCCTATATTTTGATCTCACAGAAATCACTCTTTGTTCTAAAAGGATGCAGGAAAATGGAATATAATAAGAATATTATGATAAAGAAAGTAGTACTTCAAATTCAAATAATCTTGAACCCGCCATAAACATATCACAGCATATAAACCAATACTATTTGTTGTTTACTTATTACAGTCTCACAGAACATACACTTTACATGGCAGTTGACATCCACTTCGACGTGAATGTACACACGATCGCTATGAAGTCAACAGCGTACGTAAACAGTTTAGGGGTATTCTAAGGTTCTATGTACTATCAGTATCATCATGTCAAGTACGAAACGAATAATCAGGATGCATTTGTTTTTATATCAGTTGTCCGTGACGTCACTGATTTGGCGGCATTTCAAAAACACGATTTTGAAACCAATTTTTTCTTTAAGATCGGTACTATGGAAAATTTATTTAAAATCATTTATCGTGTCTGTCCCACATAGCACTGGATGATATGAGAATATTCTGTTCACATTCACTACGAATATTATGTATATTGTAACAAAATTCCATGGATAATTAGATTATTTACAGAATATGCTGTAAACGTTTGAAATGGGCAAAACACGCTATATTCCTAGAATATTCCGCCGAATATTCCGCACGGATATTAGATGAACAATCGTGGTAGAATGATTTTGAATATTCTAGGAACATTTTGTCTAAATTACCTCATATACGAAACATTTTTAAGGAATTATGGATACTGTTTCAAAAATAATGGCACCTACTAGTGGCAGATGGTCACAAAAGTTAAGTGGTTAGACATCTCAGTCTAGGTGTCTAGATAAAGTGTAAAAATGTAAACTTGTTGCATTTAACCTTAAAATTCTACTCACATTATATAATGAACCATACACCATAGTAGGTGACCATAATTTGGAACACTGTCACACACTTTATAACAACCATCAACTTTATTGTATACAAAATGGGGTATAAATGCAGTCCTTTCAGGAATAAAACTCGTGAATTCGTGAATTGCTAAAATGCCCACATCACATGTTGAAGCACAGAATGACAGAACACTTAAAGCGAGGAATAGAGTGACAACCAGACAAGATTGACAACTGACGACACCATAGTCACCATACATCAGCATAAGATGCTGACACCTTATCGTCGGTGGATGCCGTATCTGTATTGCTGGCAATGGCTAATGACTAATAATCTTTTGAAAATTGCACATAATACTTATTAGGTATATTTAGGATGAACGCAAAACGAATGAAGGTTTTTTTTAATTCACTGAGAAACGTGCAAATATAAATTAATAATACCTCATATTGAATATTTGCCTACATAGAGATATTTCTATTACAAATATTACATGTTCGTCAGAAAATAGCTACATCTTGTTCTTAGTAGATTATTAAAATAATATTCTATGAAGAATATTACTGGTATATTCTGGAATAATCCAGACATTAAACGAATAATCACTGATTATCCTAAGTGGATAAAATAATAATATTCTATAAAGAATATTTCTTTAATAATCCAGAATAATCAAGAGAAATAACGAATATTCTATGATTCTACTGAATATTCATGGAACATATAGGAGATTTAAAGAATATTCATAGAATATCCAGTGCTATGTGGGGTATTATTTTAAGGTTTCGTTTATCAAAAAACAAAAAAATTATCCCTATTTTATCCACCTGTACTATTTGGAAGAGCTGTGAGACCTATGTGACGATTATTGAGTACTTTGACCTAGTTTTGTTGTATATACCTAATTTATGATTGATTATAGCTCGTATCCTCCAGAGAACCATCGCAGTGGGTTTCCGATTCCCTCACATATAACCAATATAGTCCCGCAAAAACATCCATCAAAAACTGTAGGGTCTCGCATAACACGAATCATGATTCCGCAAGGCAACCGGTTTTTTAGGGAAATTGAATCTGACGGAATTCGCAGGTATAGACTGGTCGAGGAAACACGCAAGGACAAAGTTGTCCCTTTTACTTCCCACACCGATAGGTGAGGGGAGTATTGTGATCGCGAAAATTTTCGATTTTGAGATAACACGCTTTTTGGGCGTTTTATGATGTCTACATAACGAAAATCCATGTCACTCATTTCCGTCGGTCTGTCTGCCTGTCTGTCTGTCTGTCTGTCTGTCGGTCTGTGCGCGTTTTTCTAGCCTCGTAATCTCAGTAACCGCTGCATGGATTGTGCTGAAATTTGGACAGCGATATGCTGGGGGGTCGTAGTAGGCAATGTTCCTATAATTTTGAAAATCGGTACAGGGGCGGCGGAGTAATTAGCATTTTGGGTGGGAGTGAAATTGGGGTGGTTGGGGGGTGGGGGGTTGACCTGCAAAAGAAAGACCTAGCGGCATAATACCCTATTTTAGGCCCATCCGAACATTGAATTGCCTACTCCAGAAACCAAGGGACTTAGAATTTTCTGATAAATACAAAGGAATATGGCTTCAGATCGTTCTGTATTGAGTAACGTAATAGGAATGGATTTTAATGAAACTTTGTCACAGTATTATTACCAAGGCGAGGATGGAAAACGCGTATGTTCTGAAAAAATCGTGTCAGTGGCGGCGCAGCAATAATAAAAAATAAAAAAAAATAAAAACGTCTCAAACTTTGTTTTTAGGCGTTTTAGGGGTTCCTGATCATTTTCTACTTTTTTTGGGTAGGGGTGAATTTGGGGTGGTTGGGGGGTGTGGGGTTGGAAAACTGAAAAGTTCGTTGTATTCATAATGGGCTGTCCATTGACCTGTGAATGAAAAACCTAGCGGCATATTACACTTTTTTAGGTCCATTTGAGCATTGCCTTGCTCAGTATAGAAACCAAGGGACTTCGAATTTGTGATGTATACAGACATACGAGTATTGTTTTAGATCGTCCTATATTGCGTAACGCAATTATTCAATTGATTTTAACAAACTTTTGACACAGTATTACTGCCGCGGCGAGGATGGAAAACGTGTATATTTGGAAAAACCGTGTCAGTGGTGGTGCAGCAATAATAAAAAACTATGAATATGAAAACAGCTCACACTTCGCTTTTAGACAGTTTAGAGGCTCCTGATCGTTTTGCATCGTTCAGTTGAAGCATGCAGAATGAAAACTGTGGCGTCCTAGTTTCTAAGGAGGGAGACGCAAGAAACTATTTACGAGAGTTTTTGTGTTGGACGTTTTTTTGCGGGAGGGTGGGCGTGATTTAGTTGCAAGGGGATTTCAGACTATAGCTTCATGCAATGGGAAAGTAATAAAACGAAATCATTATTATGTGTGGGAAGTACTGAGTCAAGCAACTTGACTCCATTTTTTATTTGCCAAGATAGTTAATAAGAGGGAGGTGTGTAGTCGTACAGAAATTTGATATTGGGCTACTAATTTTTCAAATTTCTTATGTTTTATACATTGTTAAATATTGACACTGGTTTAAATTGCAATAATCGAAAAACTAGTAACATCTTTTCTATCTATGTAATTTGAAGATTAATTAAATATTTCAATGGAATTAAAAAGCTTTGTTGACTTGGATTTTGTTTCATTATGGGTTTAAGAAATCGGCTTGATAACAAGTACAGAAGCATTAGCACACTCGGAAGCATGAGAGGGAGTCTGTCTGGCCGAAATTGAACCACATTGAATCCTCTTATCGCATGTCGAACCTTTGTTCAATGGATGCAAACGCGCCCATCCGACATGTCACCACAGCCCGACCGGCTAAAACTCGTTTCCTCTTTATTACTTCTGATGCCCTCTATCTGGCATCAGTGCAAGATGAGGTAATGGTTTTAATACCTTCTGTTGTAGGTCGGGTAAATTTCGGGAACCTTTTAATATGTGCTTTCTTGTCAAAGACTCAATTACAAATTAATGACTACTAATGCCAAGTGATTAAAAAACATCTCCATTTAATCTTGTATTCGTAACATTTTCCTCTTTGCAAAGAGTATTTTGTTGACCATCCCATGTATAATGTTTGATGCCTCTGGACAACATCCGCAGGACCATGGTCTCTGGGGTTATGGGTTTAAGCTCGGGTTTAAGAAATCGGCTTGATAACAAGGACAGAAGCATTAGTACACTCGGAAGCGTGAGAGGGAGTCTGTCTGGCCGAAATTGAACCACATTGAATCCTCTGATCGCATGTCCAACCTTTGTTCAATGAACGCAAACGCGTCCATCCGACATGCCATCACAGCCCGACCGGCTAAAACTCGTTTCCTCTTTATTATTTCTGATGCTCTCTATCTGACATCATTCTTTGCAGTGCCAGATGAGGTAATGGTTTTAATACCTTCTGTTGCAGGTCGGGTAAATTTTGGGAACCTTTTAATACGTGCTTTCTTGTCAAAGACTCAATTACAAGTGAATGACCACTAATGACAAGTGATTACAAAACATCTCTATTTAATCTTGTATTCGTAACATTTTCCTCTTTGCAAAGAGTATTTTGTTGACCATCCCATGTATAATGTTTAATGCCTCTACGCTGGACAACATCAGCGGGACTATGGTCTCTGGTGTCAGCTCACCCTCCAGTTTTTGACTTGCCTCTTGTCTGTATGGCCCCCATCTGTCGCACAGAAACAGGGCATGCTCGACCGTGTCTTCCGCCTCGCAGTTCTTCTCTCGTCCATCACCCGCCGTAGCCTTTTCCTATACACTCGAAAAGGCTCATGCCCAGACAGTGTCTGCCTTAAGAAATAGAAAGTCTTTCGATGTCTGCATTATACCCATTCTTTTATCCATGGTACTATTCGTTTCGTCCACTGTGTGACATCAGTGGTTTCGTTCCATATGCTTTGTCACTTACTTGCCGGCTTGATCAGGGCAGATCAGTGCCCTCTCTTCAGCCAGCTAGCATAATCGTGGTACTCCCGTTATTACTTGCAAGGCTCTTGTAGATACCACGCGATAAGCACTGGCCATCTTCAGGAGAGACTTTCTCTGTAGGCTGACCAATGGGTGAATTCTGTACTCTAAGCGAAGCGATAGCGACATTCTTCCAACGCTTTCGCTCGTTTCGGTATTCCATAAATGCCTTCGTTCCGACTCGGACATAACGAACGCAGACGAACGGTATAAGCGATAGCAAAAGATGTTCGATCTCGTTTATCATGTTTTGACGTCATTATTGTTGTGTGTTTAAGTGACAATTTGCTGGATTTTGCAGTCTCATTCAGAGATATTGAAGCCAACTCGTGGATGCTCGTGAATCATCAAGCTCCATGCCGAAAGCGTAAAGAAGCATTAAGCTTTGGTTATGGAATGCCGTCAAAAATCGTTTTCGTAAATTATTAGCTTCGTTTTCGCCTGCTTTCGTTACTATAGCGAAAGTTACAGAATCTAACCACAGGACCTTCTGGTACTCTCTCCTTTTCGTGTCCTTACACTACACAGGAGCTCCGTATAGGACCCCGACTGTATAACCTGGCACAGTGGCCTTTTGTTGCTATTGGGCCCTCCTACATTTAGCATCAGTCGCGACAGTATTGCTGTCTTCTTCGCAGCCTTTGCAACTACACCTTTAAGGTGTTTTCCGTAACACCTCTCGTTATCCAGTCTAAGCCCAAGGGACACTATGGACTTGCTTTTGTTGGGACTTGCTCTCCCTTTAGTTAGAAGACCACGTTAGCTCTCTTGCCTCTTGGGTCCCGCATTATGATTGCTTCTGTTTTCTCAGGAGCCAACTGAAGCTTGTGATCGCACATCCACCTGTCATCAGTCTTGTACATCGATGCATTTGCTTTGTGGACCAGCTCTCTCTCTTCATTTGCCACGATAACAAGTGCCAGAACGTCGGCGTATAGCATCGTCTCCATACCACTGGGCAGCGAAAGCCTTAGCACCCCATCATACAGGGTGAGAGTAACGGCCCTAAAGCAGATCCTTGAGGCACCCGGTCTTGTTGCCTTGAAGTGGCTGAAAAGTAACGGCCAAAATAAAAAATACAAATAGTTTATAAAACATCCGAGGAGCTCCTGATAATTTGGTATGCTTTTTCGCCCCCTCAGGGATGATTTTCACCTCGCTAGGTGCCGAGAACTCAACAACAAACATCGTCTTCTGTTGAAAGTCGCAGATTTTTCTGTATCTGTCGAGTGGGGAGGGTGAGTAGTCCCACTACACTTAGGCCACAACTAGTCCATTGTGAATCCTCCCAGGGAGTTACTTGTGCTTCCTCAATTCATCGTCCATCCTGCCAATTTTAGGAAGGTGGACAAGTCGCTTGGAGACATCTCCCTTAATGTGGGCAGGTGTAGTCAAAGACTAACCGAACGCACCGTCTCAGACGATAACTCTGGGCACTCACATATATTATGACGTGTTCCACAGTTTCGTCTCCGCTTTTGCACACCCTACATATAGGCACAGTATATCCAATTATACAGTAGCGCAACTCCCTAGAAATCATGCAGACAATTTGTCTACGAAAAACTGACCTCTCGTAACCCCATTACCGTTTACGTTTTGAGCAAAGGGTCGGCTTAGCAATAATCGAGTGAAGAAGCGTAATTATTGTGTTGCAATAAGTTTAATGGACGCGATATGTCTCGTAAATAGAATAAATTTTGAGAGCAGTGTGGTAATGTGATATTCTTCATCGAGGTTAGGCAGTTGTCTTTGGAATTCTGAATTACAATTTGTAAGTTATATCCATGCATTCGCATTTATTGTACGTGAAAATGTTTTGTTCTGATTCTTCTAATTCATCATGGATTTTTTGCATATGAATTGGGTGTAAACATTTTTTTAGAAGCAAAACAAGAAATAGTCGGTGTATGAAAGAAAATTGTTAACTCCGAGAACATAGGTGGCTTTATTGTTTGTAAGTAAATTACAAAAATGCAAGATTTATTCAACTTTATTTTATCTTATCTTACTTAACCTTAAACATTTAAATAAATATCAAAACTTTATAATATCTTATATGATTCAAATATGGGTATATGTAACGACGTAGCGTCCAAAATAACATGTATGTCTAATTATCCCACAACCTTTAAATTTATTTTCATCAATCATCATAGAAAAACGTTTAAGGTACGAAAACGTGGTAAACAGCCAAACCGATGAAAACTTGTTAGGTGTACATAAAAAATAATGATCAATATTTTTATAATAGCGATAAAATATAGGTACTAAACTGGTCGTTATTCATAAAAAAATTGCAAAACCGTTTTTCATCTAGTTTATCAAGACTACCTCTCCTACTGTATTTGTATATTACATATGAATAGGCATATTGAAGAAAAGAATCCATGTTTATAGAGGAAAATGATGTATTTTAGAAACTGGCATGTTGACTCTTTTTATTGTGAACTTTTTATTTGAGCATCCATTAAAATGGACTTCACTTCCTGCTTAAAATTTCATAATGTTGGAATGCATAATCACATTCATTTTGTTATATGTCGTGAAAGATCTTTTGAACGTTGTGGTGCTGTGAGGAAACAGTGAGAAATTATTATTCTGACTTTAGGCTCATAATTAAAGAACGACTTTCCGTAACGTCTAACTTTTCTAAAAACTAAAAAAAAACCACACACAGCTACCCTAATACCGGACAGACTTTGTTAGAGACAAATGGAGCTATGCTATCACACTTTATTATTATTAGGTAATAAAGGAGCATATTAAACATTGGAGGAATCGCGTAACTGGCAGCGTCTTGAGGAAGCTTAAAAAACTATTGTCACAGTTTCTGGAATTGTTAATACAGCATACAGCGGCGCAACATTTGACTTCACGCGTCCCGATATCCATATCGGCGTATCACCAAATTCCTTAATCCGGTTCTGTCAAAGACACTACCTTCACTCTCATAGACTGAACACGACTCAGGCGATCGCCGTGCTAAAAAACATCCTGCGAACGATGCGCGGGATGCTATACGCAAACCACAAAAATTCTGGAGAGTTGCGCTACTGTATAATTGGATATACTGTGATATAGGTGTGTCACTTAATTGTATAATGTAGAGGTGTTTCTTGAGTTGACAATGACCTGTCAGGAATCCTACTATGAGACATAGGTTTGACCTGGTCATCACCAACTACTTCTTGGATATTGCCAAGCCAAAATATGCAAAAGTTTCCTTGGCAACTCGTCATCCTTGTAGTTCTTCCCATCGTTTTACCATTTACTCGCAGATTTGTCGTCCAAACTATCAGACGGGGAAACACTTCTTTCTGTCATTTATCATACCATTGGCAATTCGCGCTCTTCTAATGTACGAGTCTGAGAAGGGTCCTTTTTAAGCGTACGCAACCATTCAAGACCGAGAGTAAGGTTGATCGAAATTCGCACATGACAAAGTGTTGCCCAAGGTTAAAGTTCTCTTTTCAGGACTGGTTTTTTGGCGAACAGGATGTTTTGCCGTCACTTTGTTCTATTCATCTCGAGTTTTGGGTCGTTGCTAAGCAGAATACTTATGTATGTTTATTTATTCTAATATGAAATAGCATCTATACCAGACCTACATAGGTGCAGAAAACTGTGTTACAAATTAACAATAATAATAATTTTTTATCTTCAAAAGAACATAGTAGAGATAGAACAATAGCAATAATAGTAACACATACAATAAATAAAAAATATCTGTCCTATTTAATGTTATTTTACAGAAAATACTCTTCTAATGAATAAAAACAGTGTTCTAACAAAAATTGTTCCAATATTTTCTTGGAATGGTGCTTAATAATGATCACACTGTATAAATATTATTTGGAAAGCCATTCTAAACTTTTATTCTTATGAAATTTCGTAAATTCTGACACACGTTGTAGAAGGTAGCTGGCATCCGTATTTTGTTTCTTCCTACAACGACAGGTGAGGAAAAAAATTTTGATTTTGAAATAATACGTTTTTTTGGGGCATTTTATGATATCTACACAACGGAAATCTACGTCACTCATTTTCGTCGGTATGTCTGTCTATCTGTCTGCCTCTCTGTCTGTCTGTTTGTCTGTCTGTCTATCCGCCTGACTTATGGTGCTCTTCTAGCCTCATAATCTCAGTAACTGCTGCATAGATTGTGATGAAATTTGGGTAGTGAAGTGCTCAGGCACTAGGATTTGGTTAGGGGGGGAGGAGAGTAGGGTTTCTTTTAATTTTCTCTGGTCCAGTAGGGGGGGGGGTGCATATTTCATATCTGCTAATTACATTTTTTGGAAGGCAGTATATAAAGTTTCAGGGGGGGGGTCCGGACCCCCTAGGCACCTCCCCTAAATAAAAATGCTTGGACGTGCTGTGTGGTCGTACTAGATAATGTTGATCATGAAGATCGGTGCTTTGGCGGCGGATAAATTGGAAAAAACCAAGGGTTTCAAATATTCCTCAAACTTCGTTTTCAGGCGTTTTAGGGGTTTCTGGTCGTTTTCTCCTTTTTTGGGTGGAGGCGAAATAGGGGTGGTTGGGAGGTGAGGGGCTGTAAAACTGAAAAATTTGTTGTATTCATAATAAGCTAGCCATTGATCTGTGAAAGAAGAAAGACCTAGCGGCATAATATACTTTTTTAGATCCATCCAAAAATTGCCTCGCCTATTACGGAAACGAAGGGACATGTGTGTATTGTGTAACCTTAAAATTATTGCTCGGAATGTAATGAAATTGTGACAGTATTTTTAGCAATAATCAAAAAACTAAAAAAACTCAAACTTCTGTTATAACATTCATTAGTAGAGTAATAAACACTAACCTACTTAACAAAATGTTCCTTAACAAATTTACTAAAACCGTCTGTAAAGACTCTTTTTTGTAAGGTTTTATAGATAGATTTATTGTTATTTAATTCATTTCAATAGCTCTACATGAATAAATGGTGAACAAAAGGCACTGCCCTGTACGTGAACATTACCCGATATATAATAACTAGAATTTGCAGTTTAAAGGCTCCTACTCTTACACTCACATCTAATAGACTATTCGTCTTCTCATCACTTCTATGGTCCTGCTGTTCCCATCACCTTGATTAGCAAAACTCTCGATAGTGTAGCTAAACATCAACCATAACTTTTGTAAACTTTGCTTATAATATTTAGGAAACAGATGGTTGGGTTTAGGTAAAGAAAAAGAGGGAGTGTCTTTTACTGTTTCGCTGACGTTTCGGCGTTTTCTTGACCTAAATCCAACCATCTGTTTCCTGAACAGTATTCAGTAGGTCACTAAACAATTGAGCTGATAAATTTGCTTATAATACAGGGTGTCCAGTTAGTGTGTAATTCTTCGATATCTCGCAAGGTATACCTGATAGAAGAAAATATCAAATAGAAAAGTTATTTGGTTACTTAAGATGCATATTCTAAAAATATTTTAAAATATACAGGGTGTTGCGGGAAGGTAGGATAGTGATCAACTTGATTTTTTTTATATGGAACTATAACTTTTTCTTAAATTCTTCTAGTTTACATCATAGATCTCTATTCAACCCTAAACTATTTTTGGGATCGGTTGCGATGTTGCCAAGTTATAATTTATTTTCTATTAATTTCCGGATTTGCAAGGTCGCAAGTAATACGTACAAATTGATATATTTCTTTAACTTTTCTCAATAATATTATACAGCGGGTTACTTGAATATTAATTGGATATTATTTTGGATGTTACCAGCAATTTGTATCTACAGGGTGATTTTGGCGGAATTTTAAATTACGGCAATTCATCTTACTAAATTCGACATGCGCAATTCATTGCAATACAAATAAGTAGAGGTTTCTATTTAAAATATATTAAAATCGGGGATATTTGTTTAAAAATTTGAAAAAATAATTTATAACTTGGCAACGTCGCAAAAGCGAAAAAAATATCACAAGGCGAGATAGGGCATTAGTAGATGTTTCGATTTAAAATAAAATATACAGGGTGTTACATTTGAAAAAACAAAGTAAAGTGACCTTCAAGTTGCCGTAATTTAAAATTCTGCCAAAAACACCCTGTAGATACAAATTGCTGGTAACATAATAAAAATAATATCCACTTAATATTCAAGTAACAAGCTGTATAATATAATTGAGAAAAGTCAAAGGAATATATCAATTTGGACGTATTACTTGTGACCTTGCAAATCCGGAAATTAATAGAAAACAAATTATAACTTGGCAACGTCGCAATCGATCACAAAAATATGTTAGGTCTGAATAGAGATCAATGATGGAAACTAGAAGAATTCAAGAAAAAGTTATAGTCCCATATAAAAAAATCAAGTTGATCACTATCCTACTTTCCCGCAGCACCCTGTATATTTCAAAATATTTTTAGAATATGCGTCTTAAGTAACCAAATAACTTTAGTATTTGAGATTTTCTTCTATCAAGTATACTTTGGCGAGATATCGAAGAATTACCCACTAACTGGACACCCTGTATAAATAGATGAATGGTGAAACGCAGCAAAATTGTGTAACAAACGATACCAGTCTCTCCGAATAAGCACGTGGCTCTTCCATGTCCTCATTTCCTTGTTAGCGTTACAATCACGCTGCCAGGCAAAACTCCTCAAAACTCCCCGGCAATTAACCGACAACTTCACCTCGAAAACGGAACGGCTCCCTGGACGGGCGTTGGAAGCGCCGATTCTGCTAAGGGCGGCTCTTTACCCCCTCTTATCTTTTTATGAGGGCACCTAATGTGCGACGGTCTTACAGGGACACTTCTGACGGTTGACCTGTTGTGTCAATTACTCGGTTTTACTTCCCACACCGATAGGTGAGGGGAGTATTGTGATCGCGAAGATTTTCGATTTTGAGATAATACGTTTTTTGGGCGTTTTATGATGTGTACATAACGAAAATCCACGTCACTCATTTCCGTCGGTCTGTCTGTCGGTCTGTCGGTCTGTCTGTCTGTCGCGTTTTTCTACCCTCGTAATCTCAGTAACCGCTGCATGGATTGTGATGAAATTTGGGCAGCGGTATGCTGTGGGGTCCTAGTAGGTAATGTTCCTATAATTTTGAAAATCGGTGCATAGGCGGCGGAGTAATTAGCAAAAAACAAAAAAAATTAAATATTGCTGAAACTTTTAGACGTTTTAGGGGTCCCTGATCATTTTCTACTTTTTTTTGGGTGGGGGTGAAATCGGGATGGTTGGGGGATGGGGGGGGGGGGGTGTAAAATTGAAAAATTTGTTGCTTTCATAATAGACTATCCACTGACCTGTGAAGGAAGACCTGGCGGCATAAATAACTTTTTTAGGTCCATCCGAACATTGCCTTTGCCTATTGCAGAAAGCAAAGGACTTAGAATTTTTTTTTGATGTAAACATACGAGAGTATTGCGTCAGATCGTTGTAACGAGGAAACTATTGAATTGATTTTAATGAAATTTTGAAACGGCATTACTACCATGGCGAAGATGGAAAACGCGTATGGTTTTGAAAAATCGTGCCAGTGGCGGCGCAGAAATAATAAAAAAACTAAAAATATAAAAACAGCTCAAACTTCGTTTTTAAGCGTTTTAGAGGTTTCTGATCATTTTCTGCGTTTTTTTTTGGGTGGGGGTGAAATTGAGGTGGTGGGGGGGTTGGGGGTTGAAAAATTAAAAAAATTCTTGTACTCATAATAGGCTGTCCACTAACCTGTGAAGGAAGATCTAGCGACACAAATCACCTTTTTAGGTGCATCCGAACATTGTCTAGCCTATTACAGAAACTAAGGGACTTAGCATTTTCTGTACACTATACGAGAATTTATTGGTCTAAATCGTTTTGTATTTTGTAACGTGGACACTATTAAATTGATTCTAATGAAATTTTGACACAGTATACTGTTACCGTGATGAGAATGGAAAACGCGTCTGTTTGTTAAAAATCTTGTCAGTGGCAGCGTAGCAATAAACAAAGAACGAGACAAGTATTAAAGCAACTCAAATTCGGTTTTTAGATGTTTTAGGGGTTCCTGATCATTTCCTACCAGTTTTTTGGGTGGGGGTGAAAGTGAGGTGGTTGGCGGGGGGGGGGGGGGGGGGGGATTGTAAAACTGAGAAGTTTGTAGTATTGATAATAGGCATGAGACAATTTTAGGGGGGGGGGGGGGGTTGGCAGTTATTTCGTTGCAAGGGATCTTGGACTAAAGCTTCATGCTATGGGAAAATAATAAACTGGTATCAGCGTAATGTGTGGGAAGTACTGAGTCAATCAACTTGACTTCATTTTTATTTTCTAGTTGCGGTAGACACGCACGTACTGTGACCTTTTCTTTTATCTATCTCAACAACTCACCCCCAACTTGCTCTATTCCGAAATAAATAAGGTCATTCGGTAAAGTAAACATTTTGTCATTTGCAGATTCGGTAGGTAACGAATTCGAATAGGTTAGAATAAGCAACACCCATGCTTTAACAGGCATGTGAGTGTGCCCAAGATCCCGTTGTTATTATTTACTGTGTTCGCAAACACGATGTTATTTTTTACAGAAATCTGCAGGATTTAAAATTTATGGAATTGTTTAAAATAGTCTTTTAATACTTATGCACTGTTAAAACCCAAAATTCATTCAAAACTATATTTAGCCCGAAACGATCAACCAAAACAAATTATGCCTCTACATGAGTGCTGTTATTTTTAGGATTCTTTACTTGCTATCTGTACAAAGGGTATACGGGTTTATCAGCGATTCAGCGGTCAGTGTGCCAACTGCCGCGTTACGATTGAGGGCACAAACAAAAACCTTGTTTACTTCTTCTGCTAGGAATCAACATAGGGATAGGTGGGTCGTCAGTACGCGCCGTGGGCGTGGATGTATAAAGTAAAGGTGGGGGGTTAAACAGGCAATTTTTTTTCGCATAATATATGATACAGTACAGCTCTGAGAATTTGCAATACAAACGGAAATATTATAAGAAAGTAGAGAAAAATTGCCAGAAGTATAGGCAAGAGGTAGAAAGCCATCAGAGGGTGCTTGAGTTGCGAAAAATTTTGCAACAATCATGTCACTCGGTACATATTTACATACCTCAGAGTAACAACTGAACATACATACTCATTCTTTGAGTCGAAATGAACCTAGTCAGAAATAGTCAGAGGGCTAGGTGGCAGAAATACAGAGATATTATTGATAGTAAGAACATCGGTGTTCCACTCAATTTATCATTATATACAGGGTTATTCACGTTATTCGACACGGAGCATTATGGCTAAAGTATTTGATGAAAAAGAAAATAATAATTTCGAATGGATAGAGACCCATTAAAGCTACATTTTTAAAATAATGTCATTTTATACAGGCTGTCCCCAAAACACGAAATGTATCAAAGTTATGTTTTTTAAATGGAACACCCCGTATATTATTGCATATTCAGATTCCTTGGTGGATACTAGTGTGACTTTATGTATCATATATGGGACTTAAAGCAAACCGTTTAGGTGTAAATCACCGTTTTCGGTATAAATAGATATCAGGAAAAAATTGAGTATCACAGAGATTATAGAATTTGGAAGGCAGTGACTTTGCCGTACTACTAAGCATAAAATGCGTCAGCTTTGATGAGACTGTCAAATTTAAATTACATTTATGCTCGGAGAAATCGGAAACCTCGATCAGCTATAACTTGATTTTTTCAAATGATATAAGGTTGTGAATATCAGTCTCTGATTGTTTTTATTTAATTTCAAATTTTCAACCAAATCAGTGTTTTTAGGTTTTCCAACCTATATTATATATATTTATTACTTTCTTTTTTATCAAATACTTTAGCCATAATGCTCCTTGTCGAATAACGTGAATAACCCTGTATATATAGAATTTTATATTTCATTTAATAAAGGTTACTTCCTGTGAGTAGGTATTGTTAGTAACAACCAGTGGGTTAGCGATACGGAAAAGGATGGTTATGCGACAGAGTAATTTTACATTCGAGTAATATTAAATGTTAGCGATTCAAATGAATAAGTGTTCAATTAAAGTTACTGATATAATTTGTATTAAAGGTATAAATAAACATTATTTCCATGTTATCTTATAAAAAAACGAATGCCTTTCTGACTTCTGACAGTTGACCAGTAGTGTACTTCACACTTCTGATAATGATTTCCCTACTTTCTTATAATATTTCCGTTTGTATTGCAGATTTTCAGATCTGTACTTCATCATTTATTATGCGAAAAAATTGCATATTTTACCTGTGACAAAATCTTTACTTTACCGAGTGACCTCTTTTACGCAGCGAGCTCTTAAACTATAAGTGATCACAGGGCTAGATCCAAAAAGAATCGAATACAGATTTATAGAAGAGCATCACTTGGTGTTACGCTATTGCCCATATTTGATTTTCCGTTTTGTTTATCATTGTCTGCTTTAATCTGTGACTTGTCCATCGTATCTGCAGAAAATCTAGAGCGGGTGTAAAACAAAGACTGTAAAAACAATAATAAGTGAACATATTACTGATTTTTAACATAACTTTTTCATTATTTAGACTAAAATCCCAGATTTCGGGTAATTACTTCTTCTTCTTTGTGGTGCCATGCAGATTCCTGCGCAGGCGTTCATCCTCTCTCTAATCAGATCATCCTATTCATTGCAGCCCTCTGTAATTCCTGGAAGTCGCTTATTCCTGTCCAGTGACGGATGTTTCTCAGCCATGGTAGCTTTTTTCTTCCAATTCCTCTTCTCCCACCTTCGATCTTACCTTGAAGAATGAGACGCAGGAGGTGATAGCGTTCCCCACGAATTATGTGGCTTAGGTAAGCTATTTTCCTCTTCCTTATATACTCAAAAAGTTCTCGTTCTGCTAACCCAGCTCTCTGGAGAACGTTCTTATTTCTTACATGGTCGACCCAGGACACTCTCAGCATTCGTCGCAGAGTCCACATTTCGAACGCTTCAATCTTATTTACAATGGCTGCCTTCAGCGTCCAAGCCTCCACGCCATACAACAGAGTGGACCAAACATAACATTTCATCATCCTGTATCTAAGACTGAAGTTCAAATTTTTGTCGGTAAGAAATTTTCGAAGTTTTAGGAAAATTTTCCTAGCTCGTTCAATTCTGCATCTTATCTCCTGATTTGGATCCCATCTTTCGTTTACCACGTTTCCCAGATATTTAAATTTGCTGACCCGTTCGATGTCCCCTCCATTCAAGTGGATTCGGGTGTTTGGGATATGGTTTCTGCTAACCACCATGAACTTGGTTTTGTTGATATTTATCTTCAGACCCAGCCTTTGGCTTTCCTCGTTAACGCGACTCAGTAGAGTTTGAAGGTCATTCACATTGTCTGCTAGTATGACAGTGTCATCTGCATATCGGAGATTGTTGATTGGAAATCCGTTTATTTTAATGCCGATAGGGCTATCTAAGGTTGCCTCAGCAAATGCTCTCTCCACATATAGGTTGAATAACATCGGCGACAAAATACACCCTTGTCTAACTCCCTTTTGTATTTCAACATCATCTGTTGATGTTGGGTAATTAGTAGAGTTCCCTTAAAATTGAAAAATCTCAAATACTATTAATTTTTGCCCATACATAATTTATTTGCTAAATTTGATAAATTGTAAACCCTGAATTCTCATACTTGTTCCCCCCAGCAGACCTGAAAGTTTACCCTGTATACGTCAGACGTTCTGTGACCTTGGTACGATACCCTTCCTCTGTTTCTATGGTGCTTTTACACCAAGGGCGTTGCTCTCAAACGAAAATACCGAACACATTACAATTCGGCGAACAGCAAAAAATATAAGCCTGTTAGGGCCCTCACGAAGGGTGGGAAAATCCTTAGGCTCGTTTGTTTCAGTGTTTGGTGTAGAGATGGAACCGAAAAACCGAACGTGAACGATTTCCTAACAATCAGCTTATGTAAATGTGTTCTTTTCCCTTATTCGAGTGTCAATATGAATGATATATTCCACATACATATCTCTACGCAGGCTGTGTCGGCAAGAAAACCAATTTCGCAAATGATACTTTGGCAACTTATTGGGGTAGTAACTCATGTTATTTAAAAAGTCTCTTGTATGAACATGACGTGATTTTTTTTTCAGAAGAATAGAACAGAAAACACAAACATACGGGCTGGGGTACCACAGGGATCTATAATAGGTCCCATCTTATTTTTGGTATGTACCGGGTGTCCCAGAATTTCCTTGACACGTGATATTTTCGTAACGAAAAACGGTTCAAGCAAAAACTGAGTGGTACTTTTGATGGTACTATAGGGTCTATCATACAATGCATTCAAAAATTTTTTTTGTACGTCAACCCCTAAAACTCGCCCCCAAGTTTTTTTTTCAAATAGCACCCCATAGGTTTTCCTACATAAATGATATCCCCAATTTATTTAAAATCTTGTGGTACCTACCTTTAATTTTATATGCAAACTTATTTTTTCCGTAAAATCATAAGCATAAGACAAATGAAATGATAATTTGTTTGACGCCTGATATTTTTGTAACAAAAACGTATAAAAAAAAGTAAATGGGTTTTTCAAGGGTAGTGAATGACCTATCATTCCTTGCTTATGAATCATTTTTTTCTTACTTAAACCCCTGGAATCCACCCCTAGCTAGTTCTTTCAAATATCAATCCACAATTTTGCCTGAAAAAATAAATTCTTTACTTGAATTTAATTATCGTAGTGCCTTAATTTTTATGCCCCTACTGCAATTTATCGTTAATTTTTGCGCCCGTGTGCGGGGCATACCCTGCACACGGGGTTGGCGTGGCCCGATTTAACCATAAAACTTTTTCACGTTTTTGCACTTAGTTTTGTTGAAACATTTTTTTTATTAGTTGATTCAGGGTATTAAAAAAAATTTCCATACATCTGTTTTATGCTTACGATTTTATGGATTAAACGAAAAAAATTAACGATAAATTGCAGCAGGGGCATAAAAAGTAAGGCACTACGATAATTAAATTCAAGTAAAGAATTCATTTTTCCAGGCAAAATTGTGGATTGAAATTTGAAAGAACAAACTAGGGGTGGATTCCAGGGGTTTAAGTAAGAAAAAATGGTTCATAAGCAAGTAATGATAGGTCTTTCACTACCCTTGAAAAACCCACTTACTTTTCTTTTTTATCCGTTTTTGTTACAAAAATATCAGGGGTCAAACAAATTATCATTTCATTTGTCTTATGCTTATGATTTTACAAAAAAAAAATAAGTTTGCATATAAAATTAAAGGTACCACAAGATTTTAAATAAAATGGGGATATCATTTATGTAGGAAAACCTATGGGATGCTATTTGAAAAAAAAAAGTTGGGGGTGAGTTTTAGGGGTTGACGTACAAAAAAAATGTTTTGAATGCATGGTATGATAGACCCTATAGTACCATCAAAAGTACCACTCAGTTCTTGCTTGAACCGTTTTTCGTTACGAAAATATCACGTGTCAAGAAAATTCTGGGACACCCCGTATAATATTTATATCCATTGCAATGAGCTTCGCCATAAATTAATAGCATATCGGCATATTCGGCGAAAGTATAATCCATGATTCACTGGCGACACAATATTTTATTGACAGATTTTTGACAACTAAATAAATTTTAATAAACCAACGCCAACGTGATCAAACTGCATAGGTGCAATAGGAATTAATTAATGTATCTGACTTAGTGGCGGTTTCCGAGGAAACAGTGACAGATAGCGACTATTACTAAGAGTATCTTTTTTATGTAAAAGGCATTGGAGAATCATAATCAGGTATAAAAATGGCAAGAAATTGACGCCTTAGAGGAGTAGGGTCAAATTTACCCAAATACCCCCCTGGTTTGTACGCCGCTGGTTAAAGGTGACAAAGTCCAGAAGGCTCAAATTGATGAACCTACCAACTACATTTCATGTTTCATAATTGGTGGCGATAACTGCAGTAGTACCGAAGCTATAAAACGTAGAGTAGTTTTTGAAGGTCATCTTCAAAGGGCCCTAGCTCCCTGAAGAAGCGTTTCCGGACCCATGTTCATATGAACGTTTTTTCTTATTTTCGTGTGTCTTATCTACCTTAGAAGTTAGTAACGTGATCACCGGAACACCCTGTATAATGTCTATAATGTAGCAAATATTTGTAACAGACTTCCACAATTGTTTAAAGTTCAAAGAGACTTAAAGGTTTTGCGTAAAAACTTTTTTACTAGAAAAACCTTATTGAGTTCTGTGACGAATTTAAAATGATATTCATCCACACATTTTGTTTTGTCTGTATAGCTTTGTCAATAAGAATCTTGTATTTCTTGACAATAAAGTATACTTATCTATCTGTCTATTGTGCTAAGATTGAAGTCTTTAATTATATAATAAATAATAAAAAAATAAAATAATATTCGGTAATCAGTTCCTGTATCAAAAAGAAGTGTTCATCACATCTCTGCCATTGTTACTCGGTTCACTGAACCAGAGATCTTAACCCGCAAATTAAATACAATATTGCCTTGTTCAGTATTTTCCCCAATTGATATTGTGTGGAAAGCAAAGCAAGGTCTATATTTGAGAACAAAATACGAAGCTTCTTGTCACTACCTCTCCTTTATTATTCAAATTCTGAGTAATTCAATATTTAGTTATTTTCTTCATTTTGTACTTTTATACAAGACGATCGTTAAGATTATTGGATTTATTAACTAATAATTAAATGAACCTCAAATGCATCAAATATATAGAGATAACGCATAACAGGAATGGTCTTTAGGTTTACCTCCTACAGCAGTGGATCTTAACCAGTAGTCCCTGGAAGCACCCAAAGTTGTCCGCGAATCTATCCGAAAAGATCTCATTTATTTAACCCCTCAGGCAGGAAAAAACGAGAAACAAGTTTGTTAACGCGAGACTTGAATAGGTCAACGCTTGCAGACTCAATAAATACATATGGTGGCGATATAAAAGTGGGAGGTCACCAACCGCACGCCGTTGAGAAAGTGGCTGGAGGTGGCGCGTCAAGATCGGGTCATCGATTAGTCGAATTGGTCATTTCTGGACTGTATCAAGCTTCGACATGATAGTAGGCGCAGTAGCTACTCAGATAATAATAATAATAATATTTATTCTCCAAAGGACTATTTTCACAAATCGTATTAGAGTAGTTGTGGAAAAAAGTGGACTAAACAATGAAACAATAAAACAAACAATACAACAAAATTAGTAATATGGAGTATTTAAATGTCACCGGTCTAAAAACTCCTCAATAGTATAAAAACAATGTTCTAATAAAAAAGTTTTTACAGATTTCACATACAAATTGAGATTGCGACTATATTTGCAATGTATCTTCAAACTTCTTTTTTATGACTTCCGAGTTTTACACTCTTTTGAGCACAGCCAACAGATTACTTAGGCATTAACTGCTATTTACATTTCAAATAAGTCACCGCTATCCTTGATTAAGGGTCAATAGAAATGTATTTTTATCGTTAGCATGGGCAAAGCTTTTTACATTGATTTTACTTCCCACACCGATAGGTGAGGGGAGTATTGTGATGGCGAAAATTTTCGATTTTGAGATAATATACTTTTTGGGCGTTTTATGATGTCTGTCTGTCGGTCTGTCTGTCTGTGTGTTGGCGTTCTTCTAGCCTCCTAATCTCAGTAACAGCTGCATGGATTTTGATGAAATTTGGGTAGCGATATGATGTGAGGTCGAAGTAGGTAATGTTGCTACATTTTTGAAAATCGGTGCATGGGTGGGGGAGCAAAAAATGAAAAATTTCAAATATTCCTCAAACTTCGTTTTTAGGCATTTTAGGGGTTCCTGATCATTTTCTACTTTTTTGGGTGGGGGTGAAATTGGGGTGGTTAGGGGGTGGGGGGTTGTAAACCTGAAAAATTTGATGTAATCCTAATAGGCTGTCCATTGACCCGAGAGAGAAAGTCCTAGCGGTGTAATACACTTTGTTAGGTCCATCCGAACATTGCCTTGTCTATTACAGGAACCAAGAGACTGAGAATTTTCTGATGTATACATACGAGTATTGCTTTAGATCGTTCTGTATTTTATAATGTGGAGACTACTAAATTGATGTTCATGAAACTTCGGCACAGTATTACAAATTTGGCGAGGATGGAAAATGCGTCTGATTTTTAGAAATCGTCTCAGTGGCGGCGCAGCAATATTCAAAAAACCAAAAATATGAAAACAGCTCAAACTTCGTTTTTAGGCATTTTAGGGGTTCCTGATCATTTTCTACTTTTTTTTGTGTGGGGGTGAAGTTGGGGTGGTTCAGGGGTGGGGGGTTGTAAAACTTAAAAATTTGTTGTATTCATGATAGATTGTCCATTGACGTGTGAAAGAAGTACCTAGTAGAATAAAACACTTTTTTGCGGTCGGGCGAGCGATGATTTGGTTGCAAAGGCATCCAGACCATAGCTTCATGCTATGAGAAAGTAATAAAACTGGTATCATCGGAATGTACGGGAAGTACTGAGTCAATCAACTTGACTACATTTTTTTACCTAACTAAGATTCTTGTGTGGAGTGGTGACCGGAATTTTGAGATACCTCGATGTGAATAGATTTTTCAGAAACGCTGGGAATCTCTCCAAAGTACCAGCTGCTTCGCTATATCATGTTAGAGCCCCAAATTGCCTATATTCGGATCCAGCTGTGTTGTACAAATTACCTCATCACCCTCCCTCTCATGGCACCCCCTACCACGTACGCCTATAAATCAAAACACGAAACAATCCCCTGCGGATGTCTACAAATTTCCTTCCTCATTTTTTCGGGTACATATTATTAAAATAGTTTTCAAGAGTTGGAAACAGTCGTGAATCACCTTGTCTCATCAGGCGAGGCATTTTGGGAAGGGAGCGTCTGCTTCTTCAACAGTTTTTTCACTTGGGGGTGAAACTAGGAACGAGTTCCTTGAATGACGGATGTTTAGCTCAAGATAAGGGAGAGGGAGGTGTGCTCAGGTGGAGAGTGGTAATGGAAAAGCTCTGTGTTGGGATTCCGAGGGAGACATAGCTTCAGAAATCCTATGACAGCTCATTTGCGAAGCCTACAGGATACTGAATCATAGGCAACGACACGGAGATTAAGAAGCTATTTAACCTAAATATCTATGTACTTTTTAATAGGGATATCTATCTCAATCAACTTTTATAGTTCCGTGCACTCAAAGATCTGTTATGATAAGCAAATTAGGTCAGCATTGAGCCTACGATATACGTCAACTGTAACAGCTTGCACTTCACCAAAAAATGAAGTCAAGTTGATTGACTCAGTACTTCCCACACATTACTGTTATACCTGTTTATTATTTTCCCATAGCATGAAGCTTTAGTCTGAGATCCCCTTGCAACCAAATCATCGGCAGCCCTCCCCCTAAAATTGTCTTATGCCTTATGTTATTGACCTTCACAGGATAATGGACAGCCTATTATCAATTCTACAGACTTTTCAGTTTCACAACTCCTCAGCTCCCAACCACTCCAATTTCATCCCCACCCAAAAAAAGGTAGAAAATGACCAGGAACCCCCAAAACATCTAAAAACGAAATTTCAGCTGTTTTCATATTTTTAGTTTTTGTATTATTGCTACGCTACCACTGACACGATTTCTAACAACCATATCCGTTTTGCATCCTCACCACGGTAGTAATACGGTGTCAAAATTTCAATAGAATTAAATAATAGTTTCCACGTTACAAAATACAAAACGATCTAAAGCAATAAATACTCGCATGTATAAAGAAAAAGGTCCTTTAGTTTCGGTAATAGGCTAGGCAATGTTCGAATGGACCTAAACAGGTGATCTAGGTCTTCCTTCACAGGTTACTGGACAGCCTATTATGAATACAACAAATTTTTCAGTTTTTCAACCCCTCAACCCCCAATCACCCCCAATTTCACCCCCACCCAAAAAAAAAAACGCAGAAAATGATCAGGAACCTCTAAAACGCTTAAAGTTTGAGCTGTTTTTATATTTTTATAGTTTTTTTTATTATTTCTGCGCCGCCACTGGCACGATTTATAAAAACCATGTACGCATTTTCCATCCTCGCCACTAGTGGTAATACTGTGTAAAAATTCCATTAAAATCAATTTAATCAATTTAAGTCCTGTGGTTTCTGTAATAGGTAAAGCAATGTTCGGATGGACCTAAAAAAGTTATTTATGTCACTAGGTCTTCCTTAGGCTATCAGTGGATAGCCTACTATGGAAGCAACAAATTTTTCAGTTCCACAACCCCCCACTCCCCAACCACCCCAATTTCAACCCCACCCAAAAAAGTAGAAAATGATCAGGAACCCCTAAAATGCCTAAAATCGAAGTTTGGGCAATATTTAATTGGTTTGTTTTTTGCTAATTACTCCGCCGCCTATGCACCGATTTTCAAAATTATACTACGACCCCATAGCATATCGCTGCCCAAATTTCATCTCAATCCATGCAGCGGTTGCTGAGATTACGTGGCTAGAAAAACGCGTACAGACAGACCGACAGACCGATAGACCGACAGACAGACAGACTGACGGAAATGAGTGACGTGGATTTTCGTTATGTAGACATCATAAAATGCCCAAAAGGTGTATTATCTCAAAATCGAAAATTTTGGCGATCACAATACTCCCCTCACCTATCAGCGTGGGAAGTAAAAGTACTTTAGTTTATAAAGATAGAATGGGCCTATACCACATTTTTTGTTTATTGGCTTAAACGAACCCTGACACCACGTAGATGCCATAAATAATTTTACAAAATTTTTCTATCGTATTTATAACCGAAAAAAATTACTCTAAATATTGAATTTTTTGAATCCATACATTTCCCGCCCAGGTCGTGACGTCACCTGTAGGGAACCAATAAGAGCTCACTGGTACAAAACAATAGCAGCCGCTCGTAATCATCGGACCACGAAAGGACGCTTCTCATTGGTTCCCTACAGAAAGGACGCTTCTCATTGGTTCCCTACAGGTGACGTCATCATCGGCTATTTCAAATTACAGTTCAATTTTCTTTTTAGTGTTATTCTCATTTGGATCAAGTTTTCTGCTGACTTTTTACAGTAAACGGTCCTATGTATCCTCAAAAATAATACCGCAGTAATAAATTGATCAATTTGAGATCACGGTATAGGCCCATTGTAAAATTGGTAACGGTAATGAAAATGAAGAATTTAAACAGATTTTAACAGATCCTAATTTTCAACCAGAACACAAAAAAACGTATTTTGTGTAAACAGCATAGGTACCCTCAATTCCTCATCTTCCCCGTACACCGCAAAATTCTATACCGAGTTGAGGATAATATAAAGGCATCTTTAAGCCTACAACAGGACAGTTTACCTAATCGGCATGTGTACATTATCCTGTTTTTATTACGCGAAAAGCGAACCGAGATTTCACGAGCAGGTGGTGATGGTGGTACCGATATGTGGGAACCGGTACGACCATCGGTACGACTCGCCATGGCCGGTGCCGGTGGTACTAGGCAGGCATCAGCTGTTGCTTACCTAAACAGACGACCCACTGGAACAGCTGGTACCTGCTTGTCAAATCGTTTGTTTTCGTAGCAGTGTTGCCGAAATATGAGGTTTCGAATAGTAGGAATCCTATGAGGTATATAAAGGAATTTATTGGAAAGTCGTGTACAAGGGGTGAGTGAAAAGTGGGGGGGGGGGGTTATAGACATTCCAAAATAAGCTGTGTTCATTAAATAATCTACTGGTTTAAAAAATACCTTCCTCAAAGGAAAATTATAGAGTAAGACAGAAGGAATTCTGCCGGTGCGCCATCTAGTACCCGAAGGTGACGGCAACCAAAGAGAGAAACGTCACTAGCAGCAGTAAACTCTCCTCGGTGGAACGACAAGGCTCGTTCGCTTTTTGCCACTAGAGGCGCGGATTTTGACGCACGCAGCGTAAAGCCGATATACGATACGATACGATATACTGCTGCTAGTGGCGTTTCTCTCTTTGGTTGCCGTCACCTTCGGGTACTAGATGGCGCACCGGCAGAATTCCTTCTGTCTTACTCGTACATCTTTCATATGTTTATTAAACATTTAAAAATTGATGCTCTCTACTTCCGTCAATCGACCTATGGCGCACTGATGATCGCTAATAAGCGTGAAACAGCTGTCTGCGTACTGGTGGATTGACGGAGGTATAGAGCAACCCTCGAAAATTATAGAGTTTCCACTAGCTATTATATTTTATCATAATATAATGGGTATGGGTAATCATGAGAAATCGTTAAAATCAGACGTAGAACAGCTTAAGAATGTAGGAAGATATGAGAGAGACAGTGACGCTGATAAGGGAACTCGCAGTAAAAGATCCACGAAGTTTTTTCAATTTTTTACACATGGTTTCTCTTCACTCTATTCTTAAAGTCTGCCGTTTTTTTTCCATAAGCATGGAACCCTTTGATATTCCTCTAAACACTTTAAACATTAAATCGTTCAGATATCATTTAGGCAAACCATAAACAAAAAAAAAACAGAAACTGGCGCCAAACAAGAGACAGATTTCAAATGAACTATTATCATGCTGTCAGTGTGACAGTAGACGCGATAGTCCAAAAACTATCGCGAGAGCACTCTCAACTATCTTGTCAAATGGGATAGTGTAATAGCACTGTCGTGACAGTGCGATAGCAACTATCACGTTGTCTCTAGATGACATTTTTTGTGATAGTTGTTATCATGATAGCAACTATCGACGTGTAAAGGAGGTTTAAGGCTTACAATATGTGGAAAGTACATGCAATCTACTGGATTTCATTTTTATTTCCTACACCGATAGGTGAGGGGAGGGGAGTTTTTGGGCGTTTTATGATATCTATATGGTGAAAATCCACTTCACTCATTTCCGTTGATCTGTCTGTTGCTCTGTTGGCGTTTTTTTTTCTAGCCTCGTAATCTCAGTAACCGCTGCATGGGTAACTATATGATGTGGGGTCGTAATAAGTAATTTTGCTGTAGTTTTGTGCATGGTGGTGGTGTAACTAGCAAAAAACAAAAAATTCAACTATCACTTAAACCTCGTTTTTAGGCGTTTTAGCGTTCCTTTTTTGGGTGGGGGTGAAATTTGTGATGGTTGGAGGTGGGGGGTTGCGAAACTCAAAAAAATATTGTATGTAATATGTATTAATAATGACCTATGAAGGAGAGACCTAGCAGCATAATATACTTTTTTAGGTCCATCCGAACATTGCCTTGTCTATTACAGAAACCAAGGGGCCTTTCTGATGTATATGTTAGGAGCAAACACCGATTTCGGCCAATGGACGGAAAATATGGTCAAAACGCGTTTTGGCTGCTACCGTTTTGCCAATGTCCGAATTATCGCTTTCCGGCTGTTCAATGTAGCCCAGAACGCGTTTTGGGTCAACTACGATTGCCAGAACACGTTCTATATTCTACTACGAATAAATAAATCTCAGTTATTTGCCGTGTTGTGTTACAATATTTCCTCTGAGCTTAGAATCCATAACTAAAATGAATAAAAGCACTTGTAGATCTTAGGTCCGTGAAAAAAAAACTGAAAGAAACATACCTCACAATCTCTTTATGTCCAACTCCCACATGAGCGGAATGAATAATGTCAAATAACTCGAGGGTCATGCAAAAATAACGCAGTTCGGCTGTTTCGTCTGTCCTTCTTTCAATTAGCTTTTCGATATAGCCAATTTTTAAAATATACCTTTTCAATCGTTGTCTTTGTTCCGAAGATATTGTATCACCGTTACTTTTACAATCTTTTGCCGCCTTTACCTCTGTGAGTGTTTGGTCGTATATTTCTCTTGTACAAATATTACTACGATCATTGCTACCACTTATGACTTTTTGCAGTTCGTCATTAAAACATAACCTTAGGTCTTCCATGGCACTCTCTAGCTACTGTCTAACCCGCACAAAGATCAAATACTAAATGAATACACTAGCTCCAGAGGTATCGTTTACAAGCTGAGATACTCACAAAATCCACCACGCGTTATGGCAATCGCAGTAGAACAGGACGCGTTTTGGCAATCGTAGTTGAACCAAAACACGTTCTGGGCTATATTAAACAGTCGGAAAGCGATAATTCGGACATTGGTAAAATGGTAGCAGCCAAAACGCGTTTTGGCCATATTTTTCGTCCATTGGCCGAAACCGATGTTTGCTCTTAACATATACATACGAGTATTGCTTTAGATCGTTCTGTATTGTGTAACGTGGAAACTGTTGAATTGATTTTAATGAAATTTTGACTCAGTATTATCACCGCAGCGAGGATGGAAAAATCTCGTACGGTTTTTAGAAATCATATCAGTGGCGACGCAACAATAATCAAAAACTATAAAAACAGCGTAAACTCGGTTTCTAGGCATTTTAGGGGTTCCTGATCGTTTTTTACTTTCTTTAGGTGGTCGTGAAATTGAGGTGTTTGGGGTATGGAGGGGGGTTGTAAAACTAAAAAATGTGTTGTATTCATTGACCTAGCGGCATAAGGATCTCAGACCATATAACTACTCTACTGAGTCAATCAACTTGACTTCATTTGTTTATTTCGCACATCGTGTGGGTGCCTTTAGGTTGAAGTCCCTTCCTCCTACATTCGTCCTGATCCTGTCCTCGTTCTTTTTACGAAAGCATTAGCGTTATTTAACCCGGCATCCTTCACAAAGGGCCCATTCAAAGGAGCTAGGTCAGCGGATTATTGTTTGCTATTTCTTGAAATATTTTGCGGAGATTAAAGGGGAACGTCAAGGCGAGGGTTGCCTCTCTGCCTGCCGCCATTGTTCGACGCAGACCTTAGGAAAAATAACGCTCCACACTCCGCACTATATAAAGGAAGATTAATTACGCAGTTCTGATCTGTAACGCACGTAAACGCGATTTTCTTGTTATCCTGTTCCTTTCTCCTTCATTCTGATGGATAATATTCATGAAATTTTATCGATTTGCCATTATTCGCGCTCTAAATATAACTGTTTCATTTTTTTCTAAATACAAGGTGTTCTAAAAATTGAGGCTTTCCTCTTTAGAAGCAACGGCCCTTGAAACGGCAAAGCTAATGCACGGTGAACCAGCAGCAAAACAGTAAAAAAAATGTCAAGCAAGTACTCACTATTTGGTTGCTACGATCTTGTAAGTACGGTCCAGTCGCAGGCGTCTTACACGTAAAAATACGATTTACGACGTCTTCTTCAATTTGGACCATACGAGGTTGTCTAGGTCTTCCAGCGTGTCCACCACGATGTGGATTCAGACATTCTGTGTCTCTAGCTCTCGGCATACACTCGCGAAGCCGCAGCGGTATTCTCACCACACTCACCGTGCATTAAAGTCATGTCCACATTGTCCACCAGCTATTATTGTTGTTTTTAAAGTCCGATCGGCAGATGTAGCAGCAGCAACACGACGTATTACGAACTGCCTGTTTTAGTGTTTTCTCAGCGGCACCGGCACCACTAGCGCTGTCTTGTTTGTTGTGATATTATGACATGGTGAGCCATTGCCTAGGCACGGACTTAGAATTGAGGATTTCTTTAATGGTCAGTATCTTGTTTTCTCTAAATATTTCGTTTATATGTTATTGGGAAAAAACACTCATTTTGGCGAGTACTATCCGCTGTATGAAAAAAAGTCCCAACTTACGAAACACCCTGTATATTCGTCGTTTAGAATA
Organism: Callosobruchus maculatus; assembly: GCA_951848785.1. Taxonomy (NCBI): domain Eukaryota; kingdom Metazoa; phylum Arthropoda; class Insecta; order Coleoptera; family Chrysomelidae; genus Callosobruchus; species Callosobruchus maculatus. The sequence goes on from CATOUR010000368.1 coordinate 90,043, forward strand.
ATAAATCGTGTTTATTTTCATTTTTTTCATTTGAGCAGCATTAAATTCTACGGTCTTTAGCCGCTTCCTTGCTGGTTTACAACGCTTCAGTCATATTTGCTAGTTATATCTGGATGCCCCTATTTAGGTATGACGTAAGTTTAATTATTTTGGAAGACGATTTCAGAGACTCATACCCATCGCCATGCAAATCAAATAATTCACTGAGATTGTCCAACCCAGTACAGTTCTGAACAATGTGGACTGCAGTTAGTAGAGAATCACATAGAGTACAGATTGACGGTTCTTAGACAAGAACCGTTAGTAGGTGATATGCATGTGTAGCCCTTGTATGTGCCGTGCCTAATCTAGGCAATTTCACTCTATCTGCTTGTTTTAGTGTAGTAGGACTAGTAGGAGGGGTCCTAGCGTTTACGCTTTGCTTCACGTTGTTCAAGTTGTAAAGAGTAGCAGCGTTGTACGAAAAGCTAGGTTGAAAAAGTGTGGTAACATGATGGGATATAGCTTTTGGTCGTTTTCTATTGTTTTCGGCTGTTTTCTGATGTTCTGGGCCGTTTTCTCTTGTTTCTTTCTGTTGTTCTCTAATGTACTCATCCATTTTCTGTTGTGTTTGGTTGTTCTGTTGTTTTCTGTTGTTTTGCGCTGTCGCTTTCGATTATTTTCTGTTGTATATGGCTGTTTTATGTTATATTGTATTTGTATTGTTTTCTGATATTTTAGGTTGTTTTCTGTTGATTTAAGTCATTTTCTGCCGTCTTTTGTTGTTTTCTGTTGTTTCCGGCTGTTTTCTATTGTAATCTGTTGTTTTGGGCTGTTTTCTGTTGTTTCCTGTTATATATTTTCATACAGATAGAGGATCGTGGGTGTCGCTGTAATCTTATGACTGATATAAGGAAGTGAAATTTAATTAATTGAGATATTTTTAGCATTAAAAAAAGGGTTACAGAAATATGATCGTAACGCCTTCAATAAAAAATAACCTAACACAACTATTTTGAACGATTTGTAAACGATTTATAAAAAATATGAAAAAGTTTGACCACATTCCACATTCCTCCACTGATCTTAGATGGCTACAGATAGGAAATTTGCTTTTAAGTATAGTTTTTTTGCATTTGGTGTAGGTATAGAATTAGAAATAACAGCGTTTCAGGACCCACTTACTTAGAAATAAATTAAGCTTACGGTTATTAACACAGAATTTCCATATAAGGGAGGTCGTGTTTCATTATGCCAGTACATCAAACAGCCTTCTTCAGTCGGAGCTTCACATATAATGCTGTCATACTTTATGATACTTTGCTAGATTGCATGAAACATATTTTATCTTTAGCAAAATTCAAACAGTAACTTAAAGATACTTCACTACATACCCAACAGAAGTAGTACAATTATCTTTTACTCTTAAATTCAGAGGGATGTCGATTTTAATAAGCATATGCACATTTTTTAGCATACCCACTCACTTTTAGCCTTTCTGCTATATTTTTTTCTATTATTATTATGCTTTCTATAATTTGATTACACTGCTCCCTTATAATGTCATGATGATGCATACAATTTGTAAATTCAAGCATAGTATTTTAATTTCTGGTTCAGTTTTTTGATGTGCTTACCTTTTTCTTCCAGGTTTAGGTTATGGTTATTTATATTATTTTCTTGGGTTAGGTGGAACAGCAGCATAAGGTAAACCTCGTCCCTTGTACTGCACGCATTTTGTGTGCAACAAAGGCGTTATTTATTATTATAATTATTTCTGCTCGCCTGAGCAGGCACGGATAAATTAATGCATCACAGTTAGGGATTCATCAGGTCAAGTAGCTTGAGTTTTTTCTTAAATACTTGACTTGACTTGAGGCTCAAGCTTTCGAAAATTTGATATTTGACTTGACTTGATTTTGATTGATTGATCTGAACTACTTGACTTGATACCAAGTAAAATCAAACTACTTGATATTACTTGATATCGATCTGTAAAATGCGAATCGAAGCGTTAAAATAGGAGAATCACCGAAGTTACGACAGCAAGCAGGCACCTGATGACTTTAAAACTTTAAAGCCAACCGACACAGAATGGTCGTTAATTGAACGAATTTGCCAGTACCTTAACGTTTCTAAGACTATTTCCATCATTTCTGCATTAATATGCTGCTCGATAGACTAGATTCGTAGGCCATGGAACTTGACAATAAACCTGATCGAGACGAAACCCATGAACAGATTATAAATAGTATTCAAGCGGCAAGGGACAGTACTGAAGATATTTTAGAATGGTGGAAAAACACGAATGTATTTTTCCAAACCTTGACGCAATAGCCAAAGATTTTGGCAGCGCCAGCTTCTTCAGCTCCAGTTGAAAGGCAGTCTTCTAGAGCTACCTTAACTTTTACCAAAACAAGAAATCGATCAGGTGATAAATCCGTTAGAAGTCTTATATGTCTCAGATCATAGATGGCAAATGAGAATATTAATTTTTTTTATTTCTGTGTCATCGGCATCGATTGCTCTGGTCATTAGCCTCGTGTTCTGTGTAGGCTTTGTTACTGTTTCCCGGCGCCACTCTAGGAACAGCACTGTTAATTAGAAGCCAATAGTGAAATGAAGGCTCAGGTGGGGATTCTCCGCTGAGCTTTTTAAAGGATATTTATTTTTGATTGTAAAAACCAGAAATAAATTTCCGCCTCTAACGAGAATCGAACCCGGGACCTTCCGGTCACGAGCCCTCGACTTTAACCACTGAGCCAACCCACCCCCATTTCAGTTTGTCTTTTTTCTATGTATTATTATCAGAATTCAGAATATTTCGTACTTTTATTTCATATTATTACATTCATTATTTCACTAGGTTACATCTTTATATACATAGATTTTTATTGTTATTGCGTTTGGCAGTTAATCAGATTAATATCAAAAGAGAATTATTTTTTCAAGAAAAATCAAGTAGTTAGCTTGAAAAACTTGATTTTCTTGTTGCTTGATATGTAACTACTTGACTTTAATTGCGAGAACAAGTACTTGACTTGATCTTGACTTGATATCAAATCAAGTCTAGTCAAGTAGCTTGAAAATCAAGTCAAGTCGTGAATCCCAGTAGTTAAGAACTTCTTTGTTTTCAAGTTAAGAATAAATTAATGAGCACAATCTGCACGTAGCCTACTAACACTTATAGGCTCAACAAAAACATCTGCTGACAGTCCGTTCCTGCGGGTGTTTCTAATAGGAAAATGTGAGAGGTCGTCAACCGCACCCTGGTGATGAAGAGGCTGGTTGTGGCGCGTTAAGACCCTGTCACCGATTAATGAAGTGATGAAGCTCAAGGCATTCTATAAGCTCTTGATTGATGCATTTCTCTACTACTTTGCTGATCACAGAAGCAGGTCTTTCACTGGCCATTACTGTAGAGGCTACGCCCATGTCCATGCCAAGGCCGCTCTGGATGACAGAAGGATATGGATATTGCTCCCTAGCGTACTTTAGCGACGAGGACGCGCGTCGGCATGGCGAGGGTATCATCCCCAGGAAAACGTTTGCGTATTTATTATCAGGCCAACAACCACCACCGTCGAACCGTCGTCGGCGCCGAGCGGCACCCGAGACTAAGTATATTTCCTATCATCAATCACGCGGTGCGCGGCGCCACTACGCTCTCACGCCTAAATTAAAAATGATGTTTCATCCTTCGTATGCCTGCTGGAAAAGTATACGTACTTGGGATTTGGCGCTTTGGGATACGTTACAGGCAGATGGGCCTAATAGAAAAGTTCTTTTCATTTTCTTTCATAGCTTTTTTTACATGGATCCTCCGTATCTCATTATACCAAAATTGTGCTTTTAATATGCTATTTCGTATTTGCATAGCATTTCATATACTTACACTCATCAGTTTTTGAGATATTTCGATTTTTCTGCAAATTTTAAATATACCTTCTATTTGTGTACCTACTGAAATTTATTTATTTTGAGAAAGTACTATCGAATTTTATTTTTATTTAACACGTTGTTGGACACAACGGCTATAGATGTCAGAGGGGAGTGATCGTGATACGCCACGACGGCTACATCAGTCAAAAAGTTATCTGCTTGTTACGGCAGAACGGCGACAACCGTCAGAATGTCGGTATACTTTCCTTTCTTAAGCAATGTTTGTGCCATAACGTGAAGCTCTTCATTTCTGAAATTGCCAAATTCTAACCCACTATACGCTATCCCAACTATTCATGTTTCAAGGCACATGGGTAAAACAGCACGACGGCTATAGCCGTCCATAACTTCCAATGTGATGCATTGAACACGTGTATAGCTGCCATATTGCAAGTGTGTTTTTGTTTGGTTTTCATGTTTTCATGTGTTTAGTAGGTACTTTGTATCCAGACTACTTTGAAGAATGGCATCAAACATAAATTTGTGTGTGAATTCCTTTTTGTTCGGGGATACCTAATAATTTTGATTTTTTGTTTTGATACCGTCTATATTCTGAGAGATGCATTTTTGTTTCTAAATTTGATACAATAAAATTTTGATTTTGTTTTAGTTTTTGTCTCGAAAATTATCCTCTTCTTCCCACAAGATGTATTTTACGATTATACTGATCAGATGGCTATAGCCGCGTGGTTGCCATTCTAGAACATTAAGTCAGCTGTGATATGACACGACGGATATAGCCGTCTTTTTTATTGTCACCAAAAACCTCAAAAATGGAAAAAAGAGTCAAAAATAAATACCCCTAAAATATTTTGATAACGCAAATCATGTTACAAACGCAGAAAAAATGGGAATGTTTTGAGATGCCATATTATGAAGCCTCCCGGCCAGCAGAGTGTCCAACAATGTGTTAACGAACAACTAAATTTTAAGGCTATAATAGTATTTGATGAAGTCAAAACCCTGAATTATCGAGATAATAATATCAGTCTAGTGTGCTGAAGAAACAATTTCATAGACGTCATGCGTAATTAATTATCAAGCAGATCTATCAGGTAGGCTATGAAATATTAAACCACACAGTCCAAATAAAACGATTCTTCAATCTTTCATTCTATATTCTACAGGCAAGTAGGCAATTTCTGTAACGCGGCGTTCTAGAACGCGGCGTTACGGCGTTCTAGAATACCCTCTGTTTGACCAGGCTTTGAGTTCATCTATGTTTGAATCACTACAGATATCTTGACCAAAAAATTGGCGTAACGCTTTTGCTCAACCCGTCAAACAGGCCTGTTTGGTATAAACAACGGAATGCTGTACCGTGGCGTTACAGAATGCCAGACCGCCGCGTTCTAGAACGCCCTCTGTTTGAGGGGGCCTTTAATCTTGTAGAGATGTTGGTTCGGAAGCGTGATATGCCTCTACAGGGTGTCCAGTTAGTGTGTAATCCTTCGATATCTCGTAAGGTATACCTGATACAAGAAAATATCAAATACAAAAGTTATTTGGTTACTGAAGACAAATATTATAAAAATATTTTGAAATATACAAGGTGTTGCGGGAAAGTAGGATAGTTATCAACACGATTTTTTTATATGAAACTATAACTTTTTCTTAAATTCTTCTAGTTTCCATCATTTATCTCTATTCAACCCTGAAATATTTTTGGGATTGATTGCGACGTTGCCAAGTTATAATTTATTTTCTATTAATTTCCGCATTTGCAAGGTCGTAAGTAATACGCCCAAATTGATATATTCCTTCAACTTTTCTCAATAATACTATACAGCGACTTACTTGAATATTTATTGGATATTATTTTGGATGATAACAGCAATTTATATCTACAGGGAGTTTTTGGCAGAATTTTAAATTACGGCAACTTGAAGGGCATTTTACTTTGTTTTTTTAAATGTAACATCCTGTATTTTTTGTTATAAATCGAAATATCTACTAATACCCTATCTCACCTTGTAATTTTTTTTGCGCTTGCGACGTTGCCAAGTTATAAATTATTTTTTCCAAATTTTTAAACAAATATCCCCGATTTTAATTTATTTTAAATAGAATCCTCTACGTATTTTTATTGCAATGAATTGCGCATGTCGAATTTAGTAAGATCTCACAATTTCAAAATTTTGTTTCTATGAATTACTGAGATACGGCAACACCGCTTTTTCAGTAAACGGTACCGGAACGCCTAAATATTTCCAAAACTGCCACAGCTGGAGAGGTGAAATTCAATACTTGGGGGTTTTTGAACATACAGAATTTAAAAATGCTAACATCAGTGTTGTCAGATTCACCAATTTTACGTCATAATTTTGAATGGAATGGCCTAACGTAAAAGTGGTAAATCTGACAACACTGATGTCAGCGTTTTTGAATTCTGCATGTTCAAAAACTCCCAAGTATTGAATTTCACCTCTCCAGCTGTGGCAGTTTTGGAAATATTTAAGCGTTCCAGTTCCGTTTACTGAAAAAGCGGTGTTGCCGTATCTCCGTAATTAATAGAAACAAAATGTTTAAATTGTGAGGTCTTACTAAATTCGACATGCGCAATTCATTGCAATAAAAATAAGTAGAGGATTCTATTTAAAACAAATTAAAATCGGGGGTATTTGTTTAAAAATTTGGAAAAATAACTTTTAACTTGGCAACTTCGCAAACGCAAAAAAAATATTACGAGGCAAAATAGGGTATTAGTAGATATTTCGATTTAAAATAAAAAATACAGGGTGTTATATTAAAAAAAAACAAAGTTAAATGACCTTCAAGTTGCCGTAATTTAAAATTCTGCCAAAAACACCCTGTAGAAACAAATTGCTGGTAACATCCAAAATAATATCCACTTAATATTCAAGTAACACGCTGTATACTATTATTGAGAAAAGCTAAAGGAATATATCAATTTGGACGTATTTCTTGCGACCTTGCAAATCCGGAAATCAATAGAGAATAAATTATAACTTGGCGTTGTCGCATTTGATGCCAAAAATATTTTAGGGTTGAATAGAGATCAATGATGGAATCTAGAATAATTTAAGAAAAAGTTATAGTTCCATATAAAAAAATCAAGTTGATCACTATCCTACTTTCCCGCAACACCCTGTATATTTCAAAATATTTTTAGAATATGCTTCTTAAGTAACCAAATAACTTTTGTATTTGATATTTTCTTCTGTGAGGTATACCTTGCGAGATATCGAACAATTACACACTAACTGGACACCCTGTATTGTTATAGCGGGGGGGCTATTACTGGGAAATCCCTAACATTTGTTTATAATTTATTGTGATTGCGCAGGTAAGTGGTAAGCTATACAAATGTCCGCCGCTGTTGTCCGCGGTGCTGCTCACCCCCCCGTCTGTCTGTTGACTGCTCACCTCCCTCCCCCTCCCCGGCTCTGCAGCGCGGGGTTATTGGCCCTTTTTACGAGCTCGTTTTCCCGGTACGCCCGCTCGATGGGATTATCGATCCCGGCAGGCACAGCACAGGCAGCTCTGCTCTGCTCAGCCTGCCGTTCCCGCCATATTCCCACCGTCCCCCCCCCCCATCCCCCTCCCCCCCGAGCCTGCCACACCGCCGCGCCGAAACCTACCGATTCATTATTTATGCTGCTGCCAGCCTCTCTGATGCCGGGATGCATCCCCCTCGCTACCCCTCCCTATCTACCCTCCGCTCCGCCATGAAAACAATATACGATAGTAATTATTCATCTCTCTGTTTGTGTATGTGTGTGTGAAATACATGGACAGATATGTAGATAGGGAGTCTGGACAAGAGAATGGCCTATGGTCCATTGCACTGCTGTCACGCTAGCCGTTGCTACAAAAAAGTTTACTCTAATTTAGTGTTTCTGAGGAATTATCTAACAAGAACCACTATACTAGATTAATGTATTGTTTCCTATCCTTTTGATCCTGTGACCAGCTTTTTATAAGACCTACTTCAAAGACAAAAGTGCAGTCATAGCACTGTGTCCATTCGAGATTATTTAGCTTCAATATAAGGTAAGTAAAGGAGCATTCTCGCTTAATTTGTTGTTTTATATCTTTTTGATCTTGTGGCCAGCCTTATATAGGACCCACCACAAAAAAACCTACGCCAAGTGACAGATTGAAAATGTTTCAATGTTATACTGCATGCAAACGATATGACTATTGCAGCAAATACAAACAGCAGTATAAGTAAAAAAATTAATAAAAGCGTTTATGCCATACTACAACTAATGAGCTATTTTGATATACTCCAATTACTAACCATGGCTTCTATGAAATCTACTTTAATTTAGTGTTCCCAAGAAATTATATAAGAAGCATCGCTATAGTAGATTAATGTATTATTTCCTATCCTTTTGATCCTGTGAGCAACTTTTTTTAAGGACCCACTTCAATGAGAAAAGTGTAGTCATAGCACTGCGTCCATTCCCGATTCTTAAGCCTCGGTATAGAACTGCTCAAGACTATCTACTCTCATATTACTGAATTGGTGTTGCCAGACATTCACAATGGCATAGTAGGAGTAAAGGAGCATTCTCTCATGAGAATCAGGCTCACGGATAAAGCCTCGTTTACAGATGTACTATGGCTCCTAGCTCCTACAGGAATAATTAGGCCTCTCGTGAATGCCATTATACAAAAACCTCTTCCGTCTGGCAAGCCCCTCCACCATTCCAAAGAATTCCCGCAACTTAACGTGTCCCTACATTGTCTAATAAAAGAAGGCCAAGAGCTACTTAAACTAGTTTACATGTAGCCTTTATGAAATTGATTCATTCTTCATGTTGCTGCCAGCCTCTGATGCCGGGATGCATCCCCTCGCTACCCCTCCCTATCTACCCTCCGCCATGAAAACAATATACGATAGTAATTATTCATCTCTCTGTTTGTGTATGTGTGTGTGAAATTACATGGACAGATATGTAGATAGAGAGTCTGGACAAGAGAATGGTCTGTGGTCGTTGCGTTGGTATCACGCTAGCCATGAATTCTATGAAGTCTACTTTAATTTGGTGGTGCCAAGAAATTATCTAAGAAGCATAACTACGTTAGATTCATTTATTGTTTCCTATCTTTTTGATCCTGTGACCAGCCTCACCACAAAAGACCTACGCTAAGTGACAGATTCAAAATCTTGTAATGTTATACTATGCAAACGAAATGACTAGTGCAGCAAGTGCAAAAAACAAAATTGAATGTCAGTAAAAAAGTTAACAAAAGTCTTTATGCTATACTACAACTAAAGAGCTGTTTTGGTATACCCCATTTACTAGCCATGGCTTCTATGAAATCTATTTTAATTTGGTGTTGTCAAGAAATTATCTAAGAAGCACCACTATAGTAGATTAATGTATTGTTTCCTATCCTGTTGATCCTGTGACTAGCTTTTTATAGGACCCACTTTAAGGACAAATGTGCATTCATAGCACTGCCCTCCATTCCCGATTTTTTAGTTTCGATATAGAATTGCTCAAGACTATCTACTCTCATATTACCGAATTGGTGGTGCCAGGTATTCACAATGGCATAGTAGGAGTAAGGGAGCATTCTCCCATGAAAATCAGGCTCACGAATACAGTCTCGTTTACAGATGTACTATAGCTCTTAGCTCCTACAGGAATAATTAGGCCTCTCGTAAACGCCATTATGCTAAAAACTCTTCCGTCAGGCAAGCTCCTTCACCATTCCAAATAATTCTTGCTATCTAACATGTCCTTGCGTTGTCTAATAAAGAAAGGGCTACTGACCAGAAATACTCAGATGAGGGAGTCCATACAAGAGAGCTGCCTAAACTAGCTTACATGCAACCTTCATATGGAATCGATTCGTTCTTTATGCTGCTGCCAGCCTCTGATGCCGGGATGCATCCCCTTGCTACCCCTCTCTATCTCCCCTCCGTCATGAAAACAATATACGATAGTAATTATTCATCTCTCTGTATGTGTAATGTGTATGTGTGTGTGAAATACATGGACAGATATGTAGATAGGGAGTCTGGACACGAGAATGGCCTATGGTCGCAGCACTGCTATCGCGCCAATCGTTGCTTCAAAAAAGTCTACTCTAATTTAGTGTTTCAAAAAATTATATAAGAAGCACCACTATAGCAAATTAATGTATTGTTTCCTGTCATAATAACTACAGAGGTATTGCCCTACTCGACGTTGTCTATAAAATTGTTGTAGGACTGATAAAACAAAGGATAGGTAAATATGAAGATAAAGTAATTGGAGACTACCAGGCTGGTTTTAGGAGAGGGAGATCCGTCACTGACCAGATCTTCACCTTAAAACAGATAATGGGTTGCAGCTACGAGTACAATCTATCGATACATATTTTATTTATAGACTTCAAGCAAGCCTACGACAAAATACACAGACATGAAATCTACAAAGGAGTGAAGAACCTCGGCATCCCTCAGAAGTTAGTGCGGCTTACTAAAATGACGCTAGAAGCTACAGAAAATAAGGTACGGGTAAATGGACTTAATTCAGAGGGTTTTAAAACAAATAGAGGTGTAAGGCAAGGAGACCCATTGTCTACCACAGTTTTCAATATTGTATTAGAAAATGTACTAAGAGAGAGCAACATCCATAGGCAAGGAACAATACTTAACTTAAAACACCAATGTCTAGCATACGCCGACGACCTTGTCCTAATAACGAGATCAAAGAAAGAGTTACAGGATATAACAAGGAGATTAGAAATGTCTGCAAAAAGAAAGGGACTAGAAAATACATGGTCATGAGGAGCGGTAATGGGGAAAAAGACGAAGATTTAGTCATAAAGAACTGCACAAATGAAAAAACATATAAATTTGAGGCAATAGAAAATTTCAATTACCTGGGAGTCAACATCAACAACAGAAATGGAGAGACGAGAGAAATTAATAGTAGGATAAACAAAGGAGGCAGAAGCGCAGGATCGCTCAGGAAAACCTTGAAGTCGAAAATGGTGTCTAGAAGAGCAAAGGAGAGATTGTACAGAACAGTTATTAGACCGGCCACTCTTTATGGATGTGAGGTATGGACATTAAATAAGTCACAATAACAGAAATTAGAAATTTGGGAAAGAAAGATCTTGCGGGGAATATATGGAGGGCAAAAAATAGGCGAAACCAGAAGAACAAATGAGTAGGTGATGGAATTATATGATAGCCATTCTATAACATCAGTCATAAAAGCACAAAGAATTAGATGGTTAGGACACCTAGAAAGAATGCCAGATTCGAGAGCAGCAAAGAAAATGCTTAGGGGAAGTGTGACAGGAAAGAGAAGAAGAAGAAGACCCAGGAGGAAATGGCTGACGGCAGTGGAGGAAGATTTAGAGAAGCTGAATGTCAGAAATTGGAAAAACAAAGCATTGAACAGAAATGAATGGAGAAAAATCCTTAACCAAGCCTTAGGCCTACAAGGCCTGTAGAGCTGATTATATATATTCCTATCCTTTTGATCCTGTGACCAGCTTTTCATAAGACCTACTTCAAAGACAAAAGTGCAGTCATAGCACTGTGTCCATTCGAGATTATTTAGCTTCAATATAGACCTGCTCAAGACTATCAACTCTCGTATTACAGAATTGGTGATGCCAGGAATTCACAATGGCATAGTGGGAGTAAATGAGCATTTTCGCTTAATTTGTTGATTTCTACCTTTTTGATCCTGTGGCCAGCCTTTTATAGGACTCACCACAAAAAACCTACGCCAAGTGACAGATTGAAAACGTTGTAATGTCATACTGTATGCAAACGATATGACTATCGCAGCAAGTACAAACTACAAAATTGAATATAAGTAAAAAAATTAACAAAAGCGTTTATGCCATGCTACAACTAAAGAGCTGTTTTGGTATGGTATTACCAGCCATGGCTTCTATGAAATCTACTTTAATTTAGCGTTCCCAAGAAATTATATAAGAAATACCACTATAGCAGATTAATGTATTGTTTCCTATCCTTTTGATCCCGTGACCAGTCTTTTATAGGGCTCACTTCAAAGACAAAAGTGCAGTCATAGCACTGCCTCTTTAGCTTTGATATTGAACTGCTCAAGACTATCTACCCCCATATTACCGAACTGGTGATGCCAGACATTCGCAATGACATAGTGGGAGTAAAGGAGCATTCTTCCAAGAGAATCTGGCTTACAGATAAAGTCTCGTTTACAGATGTACTATGGCTCCTAGCTCCTACAGGAATAATTAGGCCTCTCGTAAACGTCATTATGCTAAAAACTCTTCCATCTGGCAAGCTCGTCCACGATTCTAAATAATTCTTGCAATTTAACGTGTCCCTGCGTTTTCTAATGAGCAAAAAGGGCTACTGACCAAAAATACTCAGATGAGGGTGTCCATACAAGAGCCACCTAAACTGGTTTACATGTAACCCTCATGGAATCGATTCATTCTTCATACTGCTGCCAGCTTCTCTCATGCCGGGATGCATCCCTCTTGCTACTCCCCCCCCCCTATCTGCCCTCCGCCATGAAAACAATATACGATAGTAATTATTCATCTCTCTGTTTGTGTATGTGTGTGTGTGTGAAATACATGGACAGATATGTAGATAGGGAGTCTGGACAAGAGAATGGCCTATGGTCCGTTGCACTGCTATCACGCTAGCCATGGATTTTATGAAATCTACTTTAATTTGGTGTTGTCGAGAAATTATCTAAGAAGCACCACTATAGTAGATTAATGTATTGTTTCCTATCCTTTTGATCCTGCAAATACTGCAAATACTTCTCTAACATATCTGCACTGAAATCCCTGTATTTTTCTATGGTTCGCTCAAAGCTCGAATACGCTTCAGTGATATGGAACACTTACTATCAAACTCATACCCATCAGATTGAGAATATTCAACGCAAATTTCTGAAATATTTGTCTTTCAAAACAGATGGAGTTTATTCAATGCACGGTTGTGACCATTTAGCTTTACTAGCGAGATTTGAACTAGAACCATTAGAATTAAGGAGAATCAATAGTGCCCTAACCTTTCTACATAAATTATTAAATAATGTGATAGACTCGCCAAATTTATTGCATTGACTAAATTTTCGCATTCCTACAAGACCATCAAGACAAAACATCACTTTCCTCATAACTACTGCTAAGACACATTTGTTAATTAATTCCCCTTATATAGTATGTGCTCAAACTTCAACATGATTGCTGATCAATGTGACATCAACTTTTCTAGTCTTAAGGAAATAAGGAGTTTATTTGCGTCATTATATCCCACATTAACCGGAAGATAAATTATTTTTAGGCTGAACTTCCAACTGTTGTTGCTACTGTTGCTAAAGTTCAAACTTATTCTTATTGTAAGCTTATTGTATGGGATTATATTATCTACTAGTAGTTCTAGTAATTGCCCTGTAATTGGAATGTATATTCTGTTGGGCAATAAAGCATTAAATTAAATTAAATTAAATTAAATTAAATCCTGTGACTAGCTTTTTATAGGACCCACTTCAAAGACAAATGTGCATTCATAGCACTGCCTCCATTCCCGATTTTTTAGTTTCGATATAGAATTGCTCAAGACTATCTACTCTCATATTACCGAATTGGTGATGCCAGGAATGACATAGTGGGAGTAAAGGAGCATTCTCCAAGAGAATCTGGCTCACAGATAAAGTCTCGTTGAAATATGTACTATGGCTCCTAGCTCCTACAGGAATAATTAGGCCTCTCGAGAACGCCATTATATAAAAAGCTCTTCCGTCTGGCAAGCCCCTCCACCATTCCAAAGAATTCCTGCAACTTTACGTGTCCCTACATTGTCTAATAAAAAAAGGCCTACTGACCAGAAATACTCAGATGAGGGTGTCCATACAAGAGCTACCTAAACTAGTTTGCATGCAACCTTCATGGAATCGATTCATTATTTATGCTGCTGCCAGCCTCTCTGATGCCGGGATGCATCCCCCTCGCTACCCCTCTCTATCTACCCTCCGCTCCGCCATGAAACAATATACGATAGTAATTATTCATCTCTCTGTTTGTGTATGTGTGTGTGAAATACATGGACAGATATGTAGATAGGGAGTCTGGACTCGAAAATGGCCTATGGTCGCCGTACTGCTAGCACGCTAGTCATGGATTCTATGGAATCTACTTATAACTTAAAGTTGTCAAGAAAGTATCTAAGAAGCACGACTACATTAGATTAATTTATTATTAATTTATTCTTTCCTATCCTTTCGATCCTGTGACTAAGTTATATATGACCTACCAGAAAGAAGTTGTCTTTCTGGTAGATCACAGCCAGTTGAAATAAATGGAGTTAGGTCGGAAACTTTGGCAAGAACCTGTGGAGTACCCCTAGGCTCTGTCCTGGGACATCTGCTTTTCCTATTATTCGTAAATGATTTACCTGAGATAGTCGTAAATAATAATTTAATTATGTTCGCTGACGATAATAGCTATATATGTATAAGTTGGAACTAATAGAGCATGCTCAATATATTATAAATGAATTTACCAAATGGTTTACTCAAAAGAGATTGTTTTTGAACGCTCAAAAAAAATGGTTTTTTCATGAATTTCACTCCTAGATGTAAAATTGTATCTGAATCTTATTTGATCAAAGTTAAGGGTGAAGGTATTTCCCATGAATCTGTGGTGAAATCTTTTGGCGTAATCATAGAGACCCGTGTGGGGGCGGGTTAGAATATCTCCCATCGTATATCCTGCGTGTCTTAAAAGGCGACTGAAAGGGACCGAACTACTATCGGTATAAGCAGTAACCTCTTCTCAACCAACAGCTTTGGGTGGACGAGTTGACAAGAGTCAGGACACCTTCTTGTTCTTGGGGTGAGAAATTGCCCCTAAAGGCGGATGAACCTGTAGATACCATCTGGTCAACGGCATGAGGATGTAGAAAGCAAATGGGAAGCTACTGCATTAAAGATCTTTAAGATATCCCAAGAGAAATTCGTAAAATGAGTTTAATGCATTTTACGAGTGCACAACATGTCTGTTAAGACATTGTGACTATGATGATGAATCATAGAGAATGATTTGGATTGGAAGTCCCATGTTGACATGCTATGTAAACAGTTATCACAGTTGGTTATGCTCTGTATAGATTATCCTAGTTGGCAAACAGAGGAGTTACACTTTCCTACTACTTTTCTCATTTCTACGCCAGAACTAGTTACGAAATTCTATTCTGAGGATGCTCTGCATACGCTGTTAAGGTTTTCCGCCTCCAAAAACGCTGTTTGAGGAATATAGCTGGTGTTTCTAGGCTTGTCCCATGCAAGTATATCTTTCAACATATGCGTATCCTAACATCACCTTCGATTTATATTATGAACTAGCTGACCCGACAGACGCTGTCCTGTCTTAGCTATGAATATTGAAATTGAACTTAAATCTGCATTAAATAATAATTACCTATCTGAAGAGGATAGTGATCATTGAAATACTTTTTGATATCCAACATGTTTTGTTTCGTTTTTGGGTCCATAAATAAATAATGATGATTTTGTCAACACGGCACAGGCTACATGACCATGAGGAAAACATGCATTATCAAGATTGATTCCACAAACGTTCAACGACTGTCCTTGCTATTCAGTTATCGTCATGCAAATGCAAGCCGCACTGAAAACTGCAACCGCTTAAAGTCGAATGGCATGTTGTTTAAAATCATAGGGATACGTGGAATCAAGACGTCTTCGCTTTTGTATTCCCCTGTATTTTTAATCATTTTTGCGTTTTTGCTCTGAACGTAGTTCCGACCCAAATTCAAGTAGAAAAGCTCACTTAAACATGTGCCGAAAGTCTGGTCTTCAAGGTACATGGTGTCAAAGTTTGGAAAATATAGGACCACTGACCTTAAAAAAACTGTTTTTTCAGACGAAACAGATGACAGACTTTGTCTTTTGATGTCTCTTCGTATCCCAATTTGTTTTGGAGGAAAAAAATAAGAGCCATTTCATAGCCCGTCGAAAAAGTGGAGCTATGAAATGAAGTGGTTCTTATTTATTTGTTCCAAAACAAAGTGAGATACGAAGCGACATTAAAAGAAAAGAATAGGTATTTTTATCTGTTTAATCTGAAAAACAGCATTTAATTTTTTCAAAGTTAGGGGCATACATCTTTTTGCTAATATTCTCGTGGGACTGCCCCCCGACCCCAGACACGCCACTGGAATGGATAATTATCTTCTAGTCAGTGGTGACTTAGATTCTTAATGCAGTGAAAGACTACAGATTAAAAAAACAGCTCATTAATGTTTAAGTCATTGATAAAAAGAAACAATTTTATTTCCAACTTTCAGACCCTGTATCTTGAAATCCAGAATCCTCAAGATACATCTCGATCCATTTTTTTATTCAGGGTGGGTGACCCCACATTATTATGCCATTCAGATAGGGATATGAAGCCTTAATATGCTTAATTTTCAAGATACAGGGTGTCAATGTTTCCTTTTATTTTGGTTTTTTCTCAATTATCACGCAGAAAAATGGCACAACGTATCTAAAATTATGTATCGAGAATTCAGCTACGGTTTTGCTAACATGAATAGAGGGTGCCACCTACGGCACATCAAACTCTTTTAAATTGACAAAACTTTTTTCCGTTTTGGAGCATCAACCTGAATATTAAAAACATCGTTTCCTCAAAATGTGTTACGAAAAAAAGGTCTTTGTTTAAGTCCATAGGGGTAACCGTTTTCGAGATCACCTCTATTATAATATCCATGGCAGCCCAATTACTTGAAAAATGTGATCAAGGGAATTATGGGTTTTCTGGCACGAATTAGTATTAGGTAGATCAAAAAACATGTATCAAATATATCTAATTTTTAAAATAAATTGAAATTTGAGAATACTTAGGTACCTCTAGAGACTCAAATAAATCATACGTTTTTCATGTAAAATATATTGAGGATTTTTTTGATACATTGATGCAGCAAACTGGAAAAAAGTGTTGACAATTTAAATCCATTCAATGTTCCTTCGGTGGCGCCCTCTATTCATAATAGCAAAACTATGGTTGAATTTGGATTTTTCACCTTAAAAAACTCCCCGATACGTAATTTTATATCGTTGTGCCATTTTATTGCGAAAGAATTGAGATAAAACGAAAATAAAAGAAAACATTTTGACACCCTGTATCTTAAAAATTAAGCATTGTAAGGCTTCATGTTTCTATCTCAACGTTCATAGAAATGTGGGGACCCGTTGACGGTCGATTATACGGACACCCTGTATGAGCTTTTTTTATTTGAATTCGAATCATAGATATGCCCTCGAAATTACGGTCTATCAATAATGAACACTCTGTATACGCATTTGTCATCTTTATACGACGGACGCACACTTGGCGGGATCGAAATTTCCAGATAATTCCTCGACGTTTAAACACTTAACACCTAACCGGTATTTTTGACAGCAACGTCATACATGACAACAATAACAAACAAATCACTAACACTGCACACCCTTCGTAGTTGTCAAGTTTTCTCACATTTTTTCAAATTTTCTAATGTTCTGAATGATTTTCCTTAGATTTCTTCCCGTAAGAACCTTCTACGAAGTAATAGCCAACGTATAAAAAAATATGGATGAAATTGGTAAAGCCGTTCTCACGTGATGCCGTGACCAAGGGAAAAAGGGACTCATTTTTATATATAGAGATGTACTGATATTTGTTAAATCAAACACAGAATGCTTCACCTTGAACAATCACTTTCACAGCTATGATACTAGGCATGGTTCGGATTACAGTATTCCATACTATCATAATTCGTCAATCTTCGAAAATAATCCTTGTTTCATTGGCATTCGCTTGTACAATAAGCTACTTCGACTCCTAAGACTGTCTAATTTCACAACCTTTAAAAATGTGTCAAAGATATTTTATTGATGAAGGCTTACTACAGTGTTGAGGAGTTTATGATAGACAACTTTAATAATAATTATTTCTAGTCTATTTCATGTTACACTGGTATCTCAGTTTAATTTTTGATAATTGTTCCTTTCTTGATGATATCAGTATGTACTTTTGTACTTTTATATTGTAATCTTAAGCGCTGCTGTCAGATTGATTTATCCTAGACTATTCTTGTAGTCTACGGGATCAATAAATTACTATTACTATTACTAGCTTTTTACAGGACTCACCACAAACGACCTATGCCAAGTGACGTATTTAAAAGGAGGTGGCTCAATATCAGCTATTACTATCCCTCGTAGAGTATATTTAGTTGAGTGGCTTAATTAAGACCAAGTATTGAACTAAGTTACTATACAGGGTGTTAATTAAGTATGTTAACAAACTTTAACCACGAATAGTACTCCGAAAAATAGAAAGAAAATGTCATATGAACATGGATCCGGAAATGCTTCCTAAGGGAGCTACGCCCCCTTTGCATGGGGCACCCTGAAGACGGTTTTCCCTCGATATTCTCGAAATCATTCATAACAAAATTACGAAATTAGGTACGATGGGTAAACTTTTGACGCTGAATCTGATTCTGAATTCAGAATTTCGTAATTTTAATCAGAGGCGTATCATACGGGAGGAGTTAAGGGTAAAAATAACCCCATTTTCTATAAATAAATAAATGTTCATCTATTTAGTAAGTGTGCTGTGTGTGTGCTATTTACAATAGCCTGCATCGATTCAATAATTTGCATTTTTCTCGAAAACGGTTAGCCCTATCGATATACCAAGAGACCATTTTTATGTAGAAATCTCTGAAATACCATATTTTAAATCAAAATGTCAAAAAATTACCATTTAGAGAATGGGGTTATTTTTACCCTTAACCCCTCCCGTATGATACGCCTCTGATTAAAATTATGAAATTCTGAATTCAGAATCAGATTCAACGTCAAAAGTTTACCCATCGTACCTAATTTCGTAATTTTGTTATGAATGGTTTCGAGAATATCGAGGGAAAACCGTCTTCAGGGTACCCCATGCAAAGGAGCGTAGCTCCCTTAGGAAGCATTTTCGGACCCATGTTCATATGACATTTTCTTTTGATTTTTCGGAGTACTATTCGTGGTTAAAGTTTGTTAACATACTTAACACTCTGTATAATATATTTCCCCAAAAACTGCAGTCATAGACTTGCATCCATTCCCGACTCTTTAGCTTATAAAATGTTCCCTTTGAAACAAGCTACTCGTACAATATACTCTAACACAAGTTTCCATCTTCTTTAACGCGGTAGTACCAGGAATTAATAACAGGGCACGCCAGCCCTCCAAGGGCTAATTGTACGGTATTCTAACAGCCGAGTCCACCCAAATCGAACAATCAGGGAGGGCATTAAAAGCGAGTCCTGTAATTAATTGTATGTGACGTGCTCCAGAACTGCGACATGACCACGGATAGCAGTGGTGGAGAAATGAAAAGAAGAAAAGGAAGGAAACTGTACCCCACTAAGAATGACGTAAAATGGTTCAACCACCATGCGTTACGGTTTACTGGCCCATACTCTAAATTAAATAAAACCACATAAGTTGACAGATAAACATGTGACTTTTAATAATAATAATATACGACTTTATTAACCAATTACATGGTGTAGCAGAGTACGGAGCTTACTGTGGCGAAGTTTAGCTAATCAGCTACTCTTACACTCAACCACAAAAGCTACAACAGTAATCGATGTTTGCATAACAGCAACATTACACAAAACACAATAAGCTAACAAACGTTGAGGTGGTAACCTTACCAAAAATATATGAAGAAAGCCTAAAGTATAAAATATAAACAATAAAAAGAAGTGAACAGAGACGGAACCGAAAACAGAAAAGCGGCGAGTACTACTATTATTGAAACATAAGCTGCTTAATTTTTTTTCGAAAACAAGATGTTGACAAATTTTTGTCATTAGAACTAAGACAGCTTGGCCGCATTATAGTTAAAACTACATTTAAATAGGGTAGATGAGTGCGGAGGTATTCTAATTAATTAATAAAAACAAGAAAATGGTATCTTACCAGATCACCAAGTTTCATCCATTTTAGATGGGAGTATTTTAACGACACATGGTCAAACCTCCTTAAACCGTAAATGAAGCGAATGCTATTACTTGGAACGACCTGAAGACGTCTCTTTGTAACCTGATCAAGACATGGTAAAATATACAATATCACAGTACACAGTTTTATGTACTCGATAGAAGAATGTTTGCCAACCATCAAAAAAATCTGTTTCTCTAAACAATTCCTCAGTTGGATATCTATAAAGTTTATTGTAAATAGTTTTTAATAATGATTTGTGAACTGTCTTCAAAACTTTCATGTGATTTTTAATTGCTCCTTCTCAAACGCTGATTACCTACGTGTGACTAAAATTTATATTTAGGTTATATAATACTAATTTATTGAGAGCTGGGCTAGGAAGCCCTTTTCCCTTTTTTTCGAAACAAGTTCTAAATTAACGCTGAGTTTTTTGCGAGCTAACGTAAGATTAATAATATAACAATGGAACTGAAACTGAAAGATCTGAAATTTTTAATTTTCATCAAACGATACTGAAGCTTAGAACTGCGACAGCATTTGTAATAAGCATCCTCGAATTATCCAAAACACGAGGTTTCATCTTAATAGAAAGCCAAACAAAGATTTTCAATTTTTTAGCTAAACCCGAGGATCTGAAGGATATGAATTTTGAATTTTCACTAAACGGGACTGAAACTCGAAACTGTGGCCAAATTTGTAATCAGCACCCTTAAATTATCCAAAACACGAAGTTTCACCTTAATAGAAAGTCAAATAAAGATTTTCAATTTTTTAGCTATACCTGGGGATCTCAAAGATATAAATTTTTTAAAGGAGACTAAAACTCAAAACTGCAAACAGATTTGTAATCACCACCCTCAAATTATCCAAAACAGGGGGTTTCATATTAATAGAAAGTCAAATAAAGATTTTCAATTTTTTAGCTAAACCCGAGGATCTGAAGGATATGAATTTTGAATTTTCACTAAACGGGACTGAAACTCGAAACTGTGACCAAATTTGTAATCAGCACCCTTAAATTATCCAAAACACGAAGTTTCACCTTAATAGAAAGTCAAATAAAGATTTTCAATTTTTTAGCTATACCTGGGGATCTCAAAGATATAAATTTTTTAAAGGAGACTAAAACTCAAAACTGCAAACAGATTTGTAATCACCACCCTCAAATTATCTAAAACACGAGGTTTCATCTTAATAGATGAATAACAATTTAACATTTTTTAGGCAAACCTGAGGATCTGAAAATTCTAAAATTTTGGATTTTTGTCAAACGAGATTGAAACTCTATACTGCGACCGGATTTCTAATCAGCAGCCCCAAATTATACAAGACGCGAGGTTTCATCTCAATAGAAGGTCAAATAAAGATTTTCGATTTTTTTACTAAATGTGAAGGTCTGAGACGTCAGAAATTTTTGATTTTCGTCAAACGAGATTTAAAGTCAAAACTGCGGCTGGATTTGTAATCAGCACCCTGAAATTATACAAAATACGAGGTTTCATATTAATAGGATGTCATATAACGATTTTCAATTTTCTAGCTAAACCTGAGGGTCTGAAAAATCTAAAACTTTTGACTTTGATTAAACGAGACTGAAACTCAAAACAGTGACCGGATTTGCAATCAGCGCCCTCAAATTATCCAACTCTCGAGGCTTCATAATAACAGAAGGTCAAATAAATGTTTTCAGTTTTTTAGATAAACTTGAGGATCTGAAGGTTCTGAAATTTTGGACTTTCGTCAAACGAGATTGAAACTGAAAACTGCGACTGGATTTGTAATCAACGCCCTTAAGTTATCCAAAACACGAGGTTTCATATTAATGGAAAGTCATACAAAGATTTTCAATTTTTTAGTTAAACCTGATGATCTGAAAGATCTGAAACTTTTGATTTTCGTTAAATGAGATTGAAACTGGAAACTGGGACTGGATTTATAATTAACACCCTCAAGTTATCCTAAATACAAGGTTTTATTTGATTAGAAATCCAAATAAAGATTTTCAATTTCTTAGCTAAACGTGAGGATCTGAAAGATTTGAAATTTTTAATTTTCATCAAACAAGACTGAAAATCAAAACTGCGGCCGGATTTGTAATCAGCACCCTCAAATTATCCAAAACAACGAGGTTTCTTAATCGAAAGCCAAGTAAAGATTTTTGATTTTTGACGCAAACCTCAAAATCTGCAAGATCTAAACATTACGCCAGTTATTCTAAAATCTTGATGAGCACAGAGCTTTGTACCGCCACCATAAATTTAAATAAACAACCTCTTATACAATTTGGAGAAAAATCAGCTTATCAGCTACGCCACTGACGACAAAGGGCTACACACCCCATTGATTAAATGGGGTGTGATTTAGATCTAATGGTCTGAGCCGGACATGGCGCCACCGTCATAGTAGGCCGTTCTAATCAAGATAATGACCGACGTATGCGATGGATATTTCTTGGTCGAACGTTTTCGTTAATATCCCGGAATTTCTGGGTAACGGTACCCCTTTCTGTCCCCTGAAGAATATTTGACAACGGATGCGTTAAATTTCCCTCTCCTTACATTTGAGGAGCTTCCCCACAAAAGTGAACAAGTCCAACTTCATAGCGAATTGAGTTATACAATGTGTTCCACCATCATGTCGACAAACTTATGAAAATACAAATAAAGTTATCGAGAAAAAATGTCAAAAAAGGGGTCAACCTTTTGATTAACTTTTTATTACATTTTCAATTTTTGTATGACGACTCCAAGGGTTCGCGCAGTTGTAGCGCCATAGCTTGATTATTTATCGACCGATTCACGACATTTTGGACTCATTTTATAGAAGAATGACTGGGCATATCAACTAAAGCAAAAAAAGATAATACCTGACAATATCTAAGGCTAAAAAAATTCACCAAAGTGAAAAAAAATGATTTTTTTGAAATGCACTTATTTGGGTTACTTACGAATAATTTGAAAAAAAGCCGTATTAGTGCCCATTTATTAAGGCATTTTAATGTTTAGCAGGATGTTTCCTGTCTTACCACATGCAATTCGTGTATGTAGCACTAAAATTTTCAACAGAATAGGCCTTTTTGGTTTATGACTTCTGTAACACAGCGCCATGTGTTCACGCAGTCTTAAAACCATATCTTGACTATCTATCGAGCGATTCACGACTTTTTGGACTCATTTTAGAGGAGAATGACTGGGTATATCAGCTAATGCAAGAAAATACAATATCTGATAATTTCTAAGGCTAAAAAAATTCACCAAGCTGAAAAACATTTTTTTTTGTAATGCACTTGTTTTGGTTACTTGCAAATAATTTGAAAAAAAGGCGTATTAGTGCCTATTTATTAAGACAGTTCAATACTTATCAGGACGTTTCCTGTCTTATCACATACAACTTGTGTACGTAGCGCTAACATTTTCGACGGAATAGGCCTTTTTGTATTATGACTTCTGTATCACAGCGCCATGTGTTCACGCAGTTGAAACGCCGTATCTTGATTATTTATCGAGCCATTCACAAGTTTTTGGACCCATTTTATAGGGAATGACTGGACATATCAACTAAGGCAAAAAAATAGTATCCCACAATTTCTAAGGCTAAAAAGATCCATCAAACTTAAAAAAAAATTTGTAATGCACTTGTTTTGGTTACTTGCAAATAATTTGGAAAAAAGCTATATTAGTGTCTAATTGTAAACACAGTTTAATGTTTACCAGGATGTTTTCTGTCTAACGACATGCAATTTGTTCATGTAGCACTAAAATCATGGACGAAATGGGCTTTTTTATTACGACTAATTTTGAAATAAACGAGAATTTGGTATGCCCATTGTCTTTATTGGACTTCGGCACAGATTATTACTTAAATGCAATTTACATGAACAAATTTGATATTTTTTCCCTGAGCTAAGTATGAAAGAAATCAGGCTTATTGCCTAGGCAGTAGTGCCTAGTTTTTGGGAAATTTTATGCTCTAAATATGTAAAATACTCACTTACTTTACAACGTAGATAACAATAAAGAATAAGCTGAAATTATTACCGTAATCAATATTCAGGATATGAGAATTAGTATAGCCAGTGTAGTATACGCTACATGGGAATCTGCTTGAAAAACTTCTTGATATATATGTATATGAGCCTCCCGTAAAAGGTGAAAGTCTATGGCGCTGTAGAAGCACTGCGACAAGATAAATGTCGTGCATGTTAGATTTGAAACGACGCAGGTTGTAGCCATCGAGAAACAAAGTTCCCGGCAGCTCATTCCATAGCGTCGAATTTCTCCAAAAGAAGAAATGCTGGAGGAGACTGTTTCAGGGAGTATGGACCTCGACCTGGTAAGGATGAGCTCGCAGAGCATCTCTAGTGTTCCTCGTTCGGACGGCCTTCGGTGTTATTATCTGGGGGAGCTCACTCAAATATATTCCGTGATAGAATCTGTAAAACAGGGATAGGTCAGCCACCCTTCTTCGATGTTCCAGACAGTGAAGATACTTTTGAGGTTAGGCGTCGATTGGTCTAATTGCTCTCTCATGGATAGCGTCCAGAAGCTTCAGAGAGTATTTTGAAGCGCATCCCCACACATGGGAGCGATACTCCAACGATGGTCGGAGCGATGCCTTGTAGAGTAGCAGTAGTTGCTCTTGTGTATACAGCTTCCTACAGCGGAACAAAACTCCAAGCTTCTGGGATGCCGTTTTAGCAACACTGATGACGTGGTCGTGTCAGGACATTTTGGTGACCCTCCATTTCCACAGTCGGTAAGCCAACGTGAGACTTCTTTGTCAGTTTTGTTACCTGAGTTTTCTGTAGGTTAAACTGTACTTTATTTATCCCCAGCCACTGACGCATCCATGCAGATACGGTAAATTTTCTCTAACTACTCCACTGTGTCAATGTGACAGTTCGAGCCTCCCAACATTTTGATCTATAGATAAACTCCGTACACATGGTATGCTACTTTAACTACTTTAATTCGTATTTTTTCTAGAGACATATATTTCTGGTCAAATTTAAGAGAGAATTCGTTCCAAAAGCCCGGAAGCCAATTTGATTCCTTCCAGGTCAGCGAGCAAAGCAGTAAAACGGAGTTTCTTAATTCCCCCGGCATATCTACAACCGCGGCTTTTATTATCTCCCCAAAGCTGTAAAAAGGAAATAAACAGAAATCGCTATACCAGCAAAACTGTAGAAGGTATTGAGGTAATAATAAGCCAAGAAGACCTTTCTGTTTCAGTCCCGCGCTGCCACTCCTCCTCAGACGCATGCTCCAGTCGCCAAGTTTATACTTTCGCACTTCAGGTCAATCGATTTTTTATTAGGGTGTCGCACATATCTGATCAGAATCGACGGAAAAATTGGAAGTCAGTTGCAGATATGCACACAGAAAACTCTGTCGTTCTGTCAAAGACTTACGCTTGGATTCAATGGGACGTTACACTCAGCATTCCTCAAATACAGCGATGTTTTATCCAATGGGAAGTGTATAGTTGGTAACGAATTATATCGTATCGTCGATTCAACTACAAGATGTCATTGGATTCCAATGAATAATTCAATTGCAGCCTGTCGTTGAATCGAATCTGTATTTGGTAATTGATTCTAAACTACTTTCTTTTCCTTGGACTAACAGATTTTATTGCGAGGACAGCTGATTGATTCGTTTGGATGCTTGATTGTGTGATTTTGTATGAAGTTATAAGGAGCATGATATAAGAATTAGACATGAGCCTGCCACCAGCTGTTGCATTATTACCTGAAATATAACTGTCTGACTAATCTAAATACCTACATTCAAATGTGGGTGTTAGCTCTTCTAAGTCCTCTACGATCACGAGATTGAGACTCAACCATGGCAGATTCAAAGCTCATCTGTATAAAATTGGAATAGTGAACTCCCCAAATTGTATCTGTGATGGCGCCAGCATAGCCGACTTGAACCACATATTCTTCGCATGTGAAAATAATAAAATATTCATTAACAGATTAACCTTGGAAGACAATATCTACCCACCCTTCAATATATCAAATCTCCTAGCTTTAAAAAGAAAATCTATATATGATAAAATTGTTCAATTCATCATATTAACAAAAACCTTAATGATGAAGAGCCAAAGAAAACATCTATAACGTGATAAATTACTAAATACTAAATTTATGTGGCTAATGGACTATGTCTGAGGCCAACCCCTCCCTCCGAAAAAAAGTCCCAATTTCTCAGTAGGTCCTCCATTTAATATATAACTGGACACATTTAAATCACACAATTGCTGATGCTATATGCAAAACCACGAGATGACACAACACGGCTAACACCGAAACAACACAACGGAACAACCATCCATGTTGGCGGGTTCGCGGAGATAGTAACACTAAGATAATCCCCCTGTTCTTTATTCTTACCTTCATTGAATCGGGACATCAGTCCCGCCGAATACTGATTATAGTTCAGCGAACGACAAGGGCCATTGAAACAAAATCAATTTTTATCAGATGAATTATCACGAACTACTGTTGCAGTAATAATTTTTGTACATTGAATAGATTGTATGCTTTGCTTAAATTAAACATAGGGTAAATTTCGAAACCAAAAGGATTGCATTATATGTCAATACTGGTATTAGAAGGATTATACATATATCGTTAGAACGAATATACAATTATTTTGAATTTATTGGCGCACCTATGATGACTTCGAATATAAGGATTGAATTCTCTCAATGACATGGATTTGAAACAACTGTAAATATATTCAAAGCAATGGAAAGACATCCAAATACTAACAATTAATTGGAAACGCAACAGTATCTTTTTCTATGTGTCGAGTTGGCGATTGTTCGGATGGTGTTCTGGAAGATGAAAGCTTTCAAAAACGTAAAAGGCGTAGACGGGTGTGGGTTGATGAGACATGTCAGAGAAGGGCAGTTTGGGGGGTATATTTTTCCGATCCGTATCGTTCATCTGATGCCGATTTATGTGCGCGTACCTTAACAGAGAGGGTACGTACGGCCAAAACCATCACTTAGAAAGACACACCTAACCCCTCATACATTCTACGTTTCCACTACATTCAAAATGGATCCCTGAGGAACGCCAAACAAAACTGATTTGAAGCCAGATTTAGCCCAATATATCCTAAAAGTATTTTGTAGCTGAGGACTGGAGTAAACAAATAATATAATAAGCCACTCGAAAATCTTTTGTTCAATTCCGGGACAACCCCGCGTATTCGTTGGCCGCCACTAAAACGAATACTCCGTGAGACCAGATCGAATGAGTTAAATAGAATGCGTTAATGTTAACAATACGTGACCGGATCCCATATGTCGAACTTTATGGGGCATTCACATAAAAAAATACCGTTGGCTAAAATTAAATTGGTGGTTCGTTATGGCTCCAGGGACGTATTGGTCCAAGTTTTCACCTAATGAATCGATTGATTTGAACAACAATGCCATGTAGCTATAGCTACTGTACTACTCTTGGTGTAAACTTGGCTATGTCTTAAGCTTAACTTCTAGACAATGTAGGATAGTTAACGTTTAAATACAATGCTTCTTCTTGTCCTTCTACCTCTTCATTTTCTTCTTCTTCTTCTTCTTCTACTTCTACTTCTTCTTCTTCTTCTTTTATTCTTCCTACTCTTCTTCTTATTCTTCTTCTTTTATTCTCCTCCTTCTTCTTTTTCTTCTTCTTCTTCTTATTCTTCTTCTTTTGTTCTTCTTACTCTTCTTCTTATTCTTCTTCTTTTATTCTCCTCCTTCTTCTTTTTCTTTTTTTTCTTCTTCTTCTTCTTCTTATTCTTCTTCTTCTGCTTCTTCTTCTTCTCCTTCTTCTTCTTCTTCTTCTTTTTTTCTTCTTGTTCTTCTTCTCCTTCTTCTTCTTTTTCTTCTTAATCTTCCTCTCTTATTTTCCACTCCCCTACCCTCAGGTCTCTATCTATCATAGCGTGTCCAATGTAAGTCTCCCATCTTAGTGCCGGTCGTCCTTTAAGGCTCCTCTCTGGAGGCTTCCATTCCTATACTCGTCTTGGCCACCTGTGTTCTGGCATTCTTTGGACGTGACCATACCATTGCAGTGCTGTTTTTAACTGTCAGTGGGATAATGGGACCGCAAGCATGTTTGTGGCAGCGACTTTGTTCTTGTCGGACAGTTCTAATGACCAGATCGGTGTAAATACTTGCGGCGGAGACACTCTTTGACCAATTCTGCCTGTTGAACATGACGCTGCGCCAGTCCAAGATTGGTATATGTATCTGCGGCAAACAGTTGTCACAAGATGCTCCCATCATTGAGCTGTTCCTCGTCTTCACTATCTCCGCTTCGTCCTTTCTTCTGATGAACCAATGCACATTTGTCTATTCCGAACTCCATTCCGCTGTAATCCTGCACCACCCTCAGCGATTGTTGTAGTTCGTGTTGGCCGGAGGCATAAAGTTTTAGGTCATCCATACAAAACAGACGAGTGACCTTGTGCCTCCAGTTATTGGGCGTGCCACAGCTGTATCCCTTAGAATTCCTCAGCGCTATGGACAGAGGAAAAAGTGCGATGCAAAAGAGCAAGGGGACTCAAGGAGTCTCCTTGAAAGACACCTCTTTTGAATGACACCAACTCTGTCTGAACCCGAGTTTCACCTGATATTACGAGTATAATGAACCGGGTCTTCCAGAGTGGCATCAGTTGTTTGATGCATCCCACTATCTGATTATCCACCGAAAGACATTCCAACAGCCGTACAATAAGCTCATGAGACGTGCTGTCGAATGCCTTGCGATAGTCAATCCAGGCCATAGAAAGGTTTCGCTTGTACTGCACGGAGTCCTGCGTGACACATCGGTCAATCAACAGGTTCTCCTTGCAGCCAGCTACGCCTTTCTTTGACCCTCTCTGTTCATACACGTCGAGAAATACGGGATTTACAGATTGAAGGATACGCATGTACAAGATTCTGGTGAAGAGCTTGTAACATACGTTCAGACTTGTTATTGGCCTGTAGTTTTTGGGATCAGACAAATCTCCGGTCTTCGGGAGAAGCACTGGTTCGACCCTCGACAAGCTGGAATTTGACTGCTCTTGATTTAGCCACGAGTTAAAAACTCTAGCTAAATGCTGGTGGCAACTGGGAAATTTCACCTGATGTTATAGTGAACCTGGTCTTCCAGAGCGGCATCAGTTGTTTGATGTATCCCACTATCTGATTATCCACCGAAAGACATTCCAACAGCCGCACAATAAGCTCATGAGACGTGCTGTCGAATGCCTTGCGATAGTCAATTCAGGACATAGAAAGGTTTCGTTTGTACTGCACGGAGTCCTGCGTGACACATCGGTCAATCAACAGGTTCTCCTTGCAGCCAGCTACTCCTTTCTTTGACCCTCTCTGTTCATACACGTCGAGAAATACAGAATTTACATCTTGAAGGATACGCATGTACAAGATTCTGGTGAAGAGATTGTAACATGCGTTCAGACATGTTATTGGCCTGCAGTTTTTGGGATTAGACAAATCTCCGGTCTTCGGGAGAAGCACGGTTCGACCCTCGATAAACCAAGCCAGAATTGGCTGCTCCTGATTTAGCCACGAGTTAAAAACTCTAGCTAAATGCTGGTGGCAACTGGGAAATTTCACCTGAAGTTATAAGGAACCGGGTCTTCCAGAGCGGCATCAGTTATTTGATACATCCCAATATCTGATTATCTATCGAGAAACATTCCATTCTTATTTTGTTCCTTAATTGTTGTTGTCATTATAATTGCAACTTCAGGGTCCCTTGACACTTGAGGTTCCTTTAAATACTGTTTTGAGGGACATTCAAGGCGATTTTTTAGGTTAATTTCGAAGTAAGATGTTGCTCTGTCTGCTTCTGTGTCCGTCAAGAAAAATATCATTTCGGAAGTGATATTTTATTATACGGTAGTTATGTATTACCAAGTTTTTCATGAATTTATTCAGAATTAAGGGGAAAAACCTCTTTCATTGGTGCCAAGGGATGCAATAAATTCCTTCACCTTTTATCATCATCATCATAGTCACAATGTCTTAACAGACATATTGTGAACTCGTAAAATGCATTTACACATTTTACGAGTTTCTCTTGGGATATGTTTAAGACCTTTAATGCAGTAGTTTCCCATTTGCTTTCTGCACCAATTCAAGGAGATTTGCTCACAACCCGTATACTTCATATTTGTGGCCCAAATCGTAAAATGGACAACATTTCACGATATTTTTTGTAACGAATATTCGCCAACTAAACACAAATCTCACTTTTCACAAATCCGGACCCAACAAGGGTCCACCCTCCAAAACAATGACAGACTAACCCCATATTATACTGTCGAGGTTTCACATGCCTCTTTGTCCCTTTTGGTCGACCACTTAATCTAAAAAACTCTTTGTCATAGGCGTAGACGTTGTTGTTTTGAAAATTTTTACGTTCCAGAAAAGTGGTCTAAGTAGCAAGACTTAAAATTGTTTTTAATGGAGATGAAAAAAATCCCAGCACAGTCTTCTACTAAAAGGAACGTGATACCATCAGGCGATGAGATGACCTTATCTTTAAGCCTTTCTAATGCTGTTAGCTGTTTAAAATAAGGTGGATGGGACATGTGGAGAGGCTGAATGGGATGCGACTGGCAAAACTAGTTCTCAACCGGAAACCAATAGGAAAAAAAGGAAGGGTAGACCAAGGGAGAGATGGCTGAAGAAGGCAGAAGATGATTTAAAGAAAATTGATATTAAACACTGGAAAAAGAAGACGGCAGGAGGAAATAGGTGGTGTGGAATAATGCAAGATATACTCAGAAATAGGTGGTGAAAGTATCCAAAGACAATTTTAAGTTATATAAATTTTAGCGAAATATTTTGACACTGTTTTAAATAAAATAATGTCCGTAATAGTTGAAACTGGCAGGGGCCAGAAGGAAACGTTTCTTGTATTTGAAAGACCTTTTTTTAGTTGCTCTTCAACATGTTGACAGTTCAGTCCAAAGGTTGTACGGTACAAAAACGTTTATTATGCAAAACATTTATTTTTTACATTAGCAGAAACTTTTGAGGTTCTTCGCAAAACCATTTCAATAGCTCACCTGCAATTTTATGTCAATTTTTCTGTACCAACTTTATGTGTACACGTAAAAGTGAAAAAGAATATGTTTGCTTCCCTCAAGGTTTAGTTTCCTAAGGTTTTTTCTTGTCACATCTTTATTCCACCACAGGTTATACTATGGTTCGGCTTCATTATTGAAAGCTTCCAAATGGTAGTAGTGGCAAAAAGTTTGTAATTTCTAGTTAATATCAATCAGTGACATGTTGAAGTACACTGGGGTGTAGTCACAGACGTCAAACGAAAGCAGGCAAATTTTTATCAGCAGACGTTGCTCCAGTGTGGATATAAGATATAAGGGATTCTAAACAAAAAAAAACCTTGAACTTGTAAATCTTGATTACAGAAGTTAAAAGACAGGCGACAAAAGCAGGTAGAGTTAGTGGATGTTTAAGAGAAACTATATGGAAGAACAAATATATGTCTACAGAAAGCAAGATTAAAGGATATAAAACAACGATGCGACCAATTCTAACATATGCGGCAGAAACACGAGCAGACACAAAGAGAACAAAACAAATCTACAACAGCATAGAAATGAAAACACTACGATCAATTATGAGAATAACTCTCAGGGACAGACAAACAAATAAAAACATACGAGAACAGTGCAACATTAACAGCATCAATAAATGGATAAAAACCCGGAAGAAAGAATGGGACGAACATATAAATAGAATGAGACCCAACAGATTGGCTCACATATGTGAAAATAACAAACCATACAATCTAAGACCTCTAGGATGGTCAAAGAAAAGATGGGAAGATAATTTGATGTTAACAGCAACGTCAACAACAGAGACAGAATAAGGGGCAGACAAACAGGAGAAATCCTAGTCATGCGAAGAAGAAGAAGAAGAAGAACAACTTGTAGAGTTCTAATGGCAGTTGCAGTTCTGGCTGAACCGAACTACGATGATCTTTTAAGATAGAAGTTATTCTTTTGACATGACTTATGCATGTGTCCATGGCGATAGTCTGGGTGTAACATACTAACAATAGGTTGCAATATGCCTAAATCTTTGCCTATCAAACCAACGTATAATGAACTCACACAATAATAATCAACTACCTCCTATTCACTGTTGACTAGATACATTTTTTGGTTTGATCGGAGTCCTAGCATGTGGTTACCCATAGCCTGTTACCCACCCTGCTTGTACCTGGCTACGCCCTTGGATATAACCTGAAGGGTCTTGAAAATTTATGAATATTGATAAAAAATCGACTTACAGTTCAAAATCTGGAATAGTTTACTAGGCGTATTTTGCCTAAATTTATTTATATTTTCTCTAGGTATTGATTTATTTGAATAGTAAAAACTTTGTAAGACAGTTGGTTGCTACCTATATGCATCAGTTAACTTTTTTGTGTGTGGCCGTCGAGGCCAACATGCGGCCAGTGGTACTCTCACCGAAAAATGGGTCAGCGGTACTATAAAAATACAACCGCATTGTTGTAGGCACTGTGTTAAATAAGTACATTTCTTCCTTTGTGAAAGCTTAATTACCTAAAGTCAAAACTCATTTTTCGGCGAGGTTTCTTTCACGGTTTATCGTTTTCTACATCGTGGTGGTAGTACAGCACCGAAGCTAGGTAAGGTAGCTTCAGTGTAGTTTTGCTCTCAAATTGGATTGTTATAGTGAGCCCATATACCCATACATCTCAGTAATATTTAGATAAGAGCACTTACTTCAACGGAGCATTTGTGTAGGTTTTTTCATTCATATCATGTGGGGTATCTGCTCCAAATTATTGAGTATAAAGTAAGTAATCGTTTTTTAATCATATGAACAAACTGCAAAGTGCAAAGTGAATCAGTGAGTCAGTTAACTTTACTCCATTTTACTCCTCAAACTTGTAGGTGTGAAGTATTGTAATCGCGAAAAATTTCGATTTTCAGATACGCCTGTTGAGCGTTTTATGATATCTACATAACGAAATCCATGTTACCCATATCCGTCAGTCTGTCTGTCAGTCTGCTGTCTATCTATTGGAATTTTTCTATCTTTTCAGGAAACGCTGCATGGAATTCGGGTTGCGATATGCTGTCGGGTCGTAGTAGGTAATATAATTTTGAAAATAGGTGCAGGGGCGGCGGAGTAATCAGCAAAAAATTAAAAAAAACCGTTTTTAGGCGTTTTAGGGGTTCCTGATCATTTTCGACTTTCTTCTTCTTTTGGAAGGGCTGACATTGGGGTGGTTGGAGGATGGGGGGTTGTTAAACTGAAAAATTTGTTGTATTCATAATAGGCTGTGAAAAGAAGACCTCGCGGCATAGTAAACTTTTTTAGGTTTATCCGAACATTGCCTTGCCTATTACAGGAACAAAGGGAATTCTTTAATTTATACATACGAGTATTGCCTTATATGATTCTGTATTGTGTAACCTAGTTATTATTAAATTGATTTTAATGAGATTTTGATACAGTATTACTACAAGGTGAGGATGGAAAACGCATATGGCTTTTAAAAATCGTTTCAGTGGCTGCGCAGCAAAAAACTAAGAGTATAAAAACAGCCCAATATAAAAGCAGCTCGAACTTCTAGGAGATTTAGGGGTTGCTAATCGTTTTCAGCATTTCTTAGAGGGGATAAAATTGGGGTAATTTGGGGGTTGGGGGTTGTTTTTATAACAGTTCAAACTCTATTTTTGGGTGCGCTAGGGATTCCTAATCATTTTCTACTTTTTTTGAGTAGTTAAAGTGAGCAGAGGTAGGATGGCGTCTCGGATAGGATGGTTGGGAAACCCCAAAACATTTTTCGTTGGTTTTTAAAGATTGATATTTATAGTATAATCTGTTTTTGAATATCGGAGAATCGGTTGAAGATTGCAAAATAAAAACTGTGTCGTGCTTGTTTCTATGGAGAGAGATGCAAAAAAGTTTTTGAGTTGGAAGGTTGAGATTGGGCAATCAGGCAATGATTGTGCTGCATCATGCTCGAGGCTATGGAAAAATAAGAAAATTGTATTGTAGAAGTCAGACATACATGAGTTGTTTACATTTTTTTCAGGTCTAAATCAGTGCTGACACTTCTATACTGCAGTTAGTTATTATGTAGACCTGAGTAATGATAAAACCGTAATTATCTATACAAAATATATATTGTAATAATTTAGAAAGTCGTAGGAGATCAAAATAATCGGAAACACCAATTTGCAATAGATAAAAACAAAATAAATTGATCATTTATTGTATAATAATATCTCTTTATACACAGACATACAATTTTGACTATACTAATGGTCGTACAACAGCGCAGCAAAAAATGCCGAAAGCGGTAAGGGTCATTCGACCGGTCAGGTGTCTTGTGAAGGATTAAGGGGCCCCTTGTAGTGTCGGCACTCGATAGGAGCACAA
Organism: Callosobruchus maculatus; assembly: GCA_951848785.1. Taxonomy (NCBI): domain Eukaryota; kingdom Metazoa; phylum Arthropoda; class Insecta; order Coleoptera; family Chrysomelidae; genus Callosobruchus; species Callosobruchus maculatus. The sequence continues at coordinate 124,428 of CATOUR010000368.1, forward strand.
AAAATGTAAACTGCTCTTATATTTCTGACCTGTACAATAATTTTACTCCACTTTTTTGAATAAGATGCTGGACTAGTATCGTGTTGTGCTATGCGAAACAATGTGTGTGAAATAGTGAGTCAGTTAAATTTACTCCATTTTTTTCGCTGTTGTCAACAGCTTTGGAGGTTGCGCTAAAACGTAATCTGTCATGCGGCATTGCCGCCGCGTTGTGGTGGCATCAGGTGCGTACAGCTTTCATTAATTACGGCCATAATAACTAACAGCGCGCACGACGCGACGGATGTACGCACAAGAAACGGCAGCTGACGTACCCTCGTCACCGTTCAAGACGCCTCGCGCGCTAAAACATAAATTATGTAACAGTTAGGTCACCACCAGCCCCAAACATGGAATAAATGTATAAGGAATGCTCGTTATGGGTCTGATGAGACTTTTCTCCATGAGCTGATTTAAAAGTCTCTAGGGAGTAGCTATGATAGCAACACACACAAAAAAAGGTAGCAAAATTTGAAAAGTTTTTTTTCGGTCAGCCCCCCTTGAAGGCTGATGACCCATGGAGCTGTAGAAAAGCTGAGGTGTACGTTATATTTGCTGCAAGTTGTAGCCGCCAGGAAACAAATTCCCCTATAGCTCATTCTACAGCGTAGAATTTCGCTAAAAGAAGGAATGCTGGAGGAGAGTAGGGACCTTGAAGGAGACTGGTTCGGGGAGTAGGAACGTTGACCTGGTAAGGATGAGCTCGTAGAGCCTCTCTAGTGTTCCTCGTTCGGACAGCCTAAGGCGTCATTATCTGGGAGAACTCACTCGAACATCTTCCGTGACAGAATCTGTAAAACAGGGACAGGTCAGCCACCCTTCTTCGATGTTCCAGGCTGTGGAGGTCCTTTGTGGGGTTAGATGTATTGATTAGCCTAATTGCTCTCTTCTGGATAGGGTCAAGAAGCTTTAGAGAGTGCTTCGGAGCGGATCCACAACACTCCAACGATGGTCGGATGTTTGCCTTGTAGAGTAGCAGTAGTTGCTATGGTGTATACAGCTTCCTCCAGGGGAACAAAACTCCAATCTTCTGGGATGCCGTTTTAGCAAAACTGATGACGTGGTCATCCCAGGGCATGTTATTGTTGATGTTGATCCCCAAAAGCTTGACGGAAGGCGACTATTGGGTGACCCGTCATTTCAACAATTGGTAAACCAACGTGAGACTTCTTTGTCAGTGTTGTTGTCTGAGTTTTCGGTACGATAAATTGTACTCTGTTTACTACTCCCCACTTGACAATTGTTTTGATATCTACGTTGATCTGTGAGGCAGATGATAGTGGCTTGCCTGGTTCCATGCACGATATTAATATACTACCGTCTGCGGAGCTGCAGATTGGATTTGATGTTATTTCCACCAGCTCGTTGATGTACAGCGGAAACAGTGTAGGGGATAGGACAGATCCCTGAGAAACACCCGCGTTTATCAAAAATACGTCTGATGGACAGCCTTCCACTACAGCAAACAGAGATCAGTCGTTCAAAAAGCTACTCAGCCACTGACGCAGGCTAGGTAGTAGTCCATAAGCAGCAACCTGCAGCAAATATGTCAAGTGCAACAACACGGGATTTGCCATTATTTCCAATAAATTGTTCTGTTCCACAAGTGAGTGACGTAGGCCAGAAGGCCACCTATAGTGGCTTACTGTTGTCCAGCTAGTTCAGCTGTGTTAATGACAGTCTCCATAACCTTAGATATGATGCTGATAAGAGCCACAGATCTATAACTTGTTGCATAGCCTAAGGCTCGACTTTATCAACACAGGAATTTTAACAAAGGGTTTGACCAATCAGAGCAGCCCATTCAAGAACATGCATCTGTCAAAGTTTTCTGAAAATTATTGATTTCTCTTGAACTTTAGCTTAAAAAAGCGAAAAATGACATGCTTTATATTCAATCGACCATTATGAACCATCTGGTATCTTATCAACTTTGATTTTTCATCCTAAATGGGTGAAAACTTGCATTTTCTTGTTTGACAAAGAGTTTAGCAATTTCTAATCTCAACCAATCAGATTCCACAAAAGCAGTACATTTGATCACGAGATTATAGATCTCTCAAATGATAATGATGACAAGAAATTCAAATTAGTGCATTAATTTAATAAAACAATAATTTACTATCGATTTATTTGTTTAGTCGTGTCTGAACTACAACTTGTAACTAGAAATTATAAAATATCCATAGATAAAAATAAATATTATGATAATATGTTGTGAATATAACTATTAATGTTCATATATCACTCCAGTGTCTGGCGCATTTCACAGCATTTTCATTGTACGTCCAAAGGTCTCGGATGGTACATGGGGCTTGTACCGATTGACACGCTAGAAGGTGCTCCATTGTCTGGGATTCTCCACATTCACACGTTTCCTCTTCCACGTATCCCCATTTCAGGAGGCTGTTCTTGGATCTCCCCATTTGGCACCAGAGTCGGTTGAGGGTTTTCCAGGTGCCTCAGTCTAAGTCTGAGCCTGCAGGAAGTTTTTCTTTTGTATTCCAGGTTGGGATGTTGTTGACTGCTAGTTTTAGAGGCTGTGAGGGGCTGTGTAGTTTGCATAAAGCCTCGCCTTGATTTCAATCTGGCCGCTGCCGGTAGATATTGGTACAGAGGATGTCTGGTGTCTTCACATTGTCTGCTGCGTTCGGCCATGGCTAGGGTTTCCCTACGTATTTGCGGTGCTATTCCGGCTAGCATGTAGAGCTGATCATGGTTAGTGGGGTTTAGGCATCCGGTTATTAATCTACACGTGTCAGTCCGGACAGGGTCCAGTCTTTGGGCATGTGATGATCTCTCCCATACGGGGGATGCATACTCATTTACTATCGATAATAATTATTAATACCTGCAATATAACCGGAACTGGGTTTGTCTGCGGATCACTGGCCCTTAGACTATATTTAGTCAACGTAACAATGGTAAAGCCAAAACGTCGTTGGTGACGTCACTGTATATCAGCATACAACAATGTTGCTGAAAGCGGCCTTATTATAACTACTAACTTAAGTGAGAAGATGCCTCTACCTAAACAAATTACAAGCCACCGTAAAGTGGCCAAATTATTAATATCTCTCAGCTGCATGCTAAGTGCATGCCAACGTCCTTGGAAGGCAAAAAGCAGGTGAAGGAAGCACCTGTCAATACAATGTGGGCCTACCAGCATTTCTACAAATTGGCTCGTTATATAATCGAGACTACTGTCAGAATCATCTCAGTATATGTGTACGGTTGGCTGGGAGAGTTTATTTAAATTTAGTTATATAAACAAATTTGCAATAGATGCGACCTGGTTCTTATTTCAGCCATAGTTAATTCATGTCAGTGTGTTGCTTTTATTAATAATGTCAGTAATGCTAGCGCAATGGAAAGGCCTCTTTTGAGCATGATTTTCGGACTTTGCCACTAAATCATCAGGTCTAGTTTTGGAAAAAGTAATTTGTTTAGTGTTATAGAAAAAATAAGGTTTGTGATATTTCAGATTTTCAGATTTGCCTAAAAAATTGAAAATTCCTATCTGGCTATTCTATTGAAATCTCGTGTTGTGGATAACGTGAGGGTGCTGATTACAAATCCGGTCGCTGTTTTTCAACTTTCAGTCTCATGTGACGAAAATAAAAAAATTTCAGATCTTTCAGATTTTCGGGTTTGCCTAAAAAATCGAAAATACTTATTTGGCTCTTTATTGAGGTGAAACCTCGTGTTTGGGATAATATGAGGGTGTTGATTACAAATCCGGTCGCAGTTTTGAGTTTCAGACTCATTTGGTGGAAATACAAAATTTCAGCTCCACGTTTGCTCAAAAAAATCGAAAGTTGTTATTTGGCTCTTCACTAAGATGAAACCTCGTATTTGTACATTTTGAGGGTGGTGATTACAAATCTGGTCACAGTTTAAAGTTTCAGTCTCGTTTGATGGAACTCAAAAATTTTAGATCCTTCAGATCTTGCCAAAAAAATCAAAAATCTGTATCTGGCTTTCTATTACGATGAAGCCTCGTGTTTTGGATAATTTGAGGGTGCTGATTACAGATCTGGTCGCAGTTTTGAGTTTCAGTCTCGTTTGACGAAAATAAAAAATTTCAGATCCTTCAAATCTTGAGATTTGCCTCAAAAAATCAAAAATGTGTATCTGGCTCTCTATTGAGATGAAACTTCGTATTTGGGATAATTTAAGGGTGCTGATTACAAATTCGGACGCATTTTTGTGTTTCAGTCTCGTCTGACGAAAATAAAAAATTCCAGATCCTTCAGATCTTGAGGTCAGGCAAAAAATCAAAAATCTGTATCTGGCTTTCTATTGAGATGAAACCTTGTGTTTTGAATAATTTAAGGGTGCTGACTACAAATCCGGTCGCAGTTTTAAGTTTCAGTCTCGTTTGGTGAAAATAAAAAATTTCAGATTTTTCGGATCACTGGTTTGCTCAAAAAATCGAAAATCTTGATTTGGCTCTTTATTGAGATGAAACCTCGTGTTTTGGATAATTTGAGGGTGCTGATTACAAATCCGATCGCAGTTTTGAGTTTCAGTCTCGTTTGACGAAAATCAAAAATTTCAGATCCTTCATATCTTGAGGTTTGCCAAAAAAATCAAAAATCTGTATCTTGCTTTCTATTAAGATGCAACATCGTGTTTTGGATAATTTCAGGGTACCGATTACAAATCCGGTTGCATTTTTGAGTTTCAGTCTCGTTTGACGAAAAACAAAAATTTCAGATCCTTCAGATCTTGAGGTCTGCCAGAAAAATCAAAAATCTGTATCTGGCTTTCTATTAAGATGCAACATCGTGTTTTGGATAATTTGAAGGTCCTGATTACAAATCCTGTCGCATTTTTGAGTTTCAATCTCATTTGACGAAAAACAAAAATTTCAGATCTTTCAGATCTTGTGGTTTGCCAAAAAAATAAAAAATCTGTATCTGGATTTCTATTAAGATGCAACATCGTGTTTTGGATAATTTGAGGATCCTGATTACAAATACGGTCGCATTTTTGAGTTTCAATCTCATTTGACGAAAAACAAAAATTCAGATCTTGAGATTTGTCAAAAAAATCAAAAATCTGTATCTGGCTTTCTATTAAGACGCAGCATCGTGTTTTGGGTAATTTGAGGGTCCTGATTACAAATCCGGTCGCAGTTTTGAGTTTCAATCTCATTTGACGAAAAACAGAAATTTCAGATTTTTCAGATCTTGAGATTTGCCAAAAAAATCAAAAATCTGTATCTGGCTTTCTATTAAGATGCAACATCGTGTTTTGGATAATTTGAGGGTCCTGATTACAAATCCGGTCGCATTTTTGAGTTTCAATCTCATTTGACGAAAAACAAAAATTTCAGATCTTTCAGATCTTGAGGTTTGCCAAAAAAATCAAAAATCTGTATCTGGCTTTCTATTAAGATGCAACACAGTGTTTTGGACAATTTGATGGTGCTGGTGACAAATCCGGTCGCATTTTTGAGTTTCAGCCTCACTTGACGAAAAACAAAAATTTCAGATCCTTCAGATCTTGAGGCCTTTCACAACTTCCACTGCCGTTATTAAGTAGTAAATGATGTATAGCCGACCTCTGTAGCTCTGAACGAAGTTCCATATAAAATCTTTATTTGGCTCTTTATTGAGGTGAAACCTCGTGTTTGGTTTAATTTGAAGGTGCTGATTACAATTTTGCAGTTTTGAGTTTCCGACTTGTTTGGTGGAAATAAAAAATTTCAGATCCTCCAGATCTTGAGGTTAGCCAAAAAAATAAAAAATCTGTATCTGGCTTTCTATTAAGATGAAACCTCGTATTTTGGATAATTTGAGGGTGCTGATTACAAATCTGGTCGCAGTTCTGAGTTTCAGTCTCGTTTGACGAAAATCAAAAATTTCAGGTCCTTCAGATCTTGAGGTTAGCCAAGAAAATAAAAAATCTGTATCTGGCTTTCTATTAAGATGAAACCTCGTGTTTTGGATAATTTGAGGGTGCTGATTACAAATCCCGTCGCATTTTTGAATTGCAGTCTCGTTTGACAAAAATCAAAAATTTCAGATCTTGAGGTTTGCCAAAGAAATAAAAAATCTGTATCTGGCTTTCTATTAAGATGAAACCTCGTGTTTGGGATAATCTGAGGGTGCTGACTACAAATCCAGACGCAGTTTTGTGTGAAACACTCGTCTGACGAAAATCAAAAATTTCAGATCCTTCAGATCTTGAGGTTAGCCAAGAAAATAAAAAATCTGTATCTTGCTTTCTATTAAGATGCAACATCGTGTTTTCGATATTTGAGGGTGCTGATTACAAATCCGGCCGCATTTTTGAATTTCAGTCTCATTTGCCGAGGAACAAAAATTTCAGATCCTTCAGATCTTGAGGTTTGCCAAAAAATCAAAAATCTGTATCTGACTTTCTATTAAGATGCAGCATCGTATTTTGGATAATTTGAGGGTGCTGATTACAAATCCGGTCGCATTTTTGAATTGCAGTCTCGTTTGACGAAAACAAAAATTTCAGATCCTTCAGATCTTGAGGTTTTCCACAACTTCCACTGCCTATGTTGAGTAGTAAATGACCTCTGTAGCTCTGAACGAAGTTCCGTATAAAGGGATTGCCGCATCATCGTTCCTGCTGGCAGGGGTAATAATATGCCTGTGTAAAGAGATAAACGCAGTGCAGATAGTATGCGGCGTTGTATAGGGTAGATAAGGAGACAGGAATCAAATTAAGTTTGGTCATTATAACTCCCTACGTTACGAAACGCGATACCATTTACCTTATTATTCAAGTATGATGGTGTCTTCGTTTCACTATGCTCTAAAAGGTATTCTATTAAGACATAATCTACAATTTCAGAATATTTGAGACATTAAGTGAATGCCCCAACCGTTATATGCTATAGTGCCCACTATGTATGGAATACAATATATATCTTAGTAAATAGTTTTTTTCATATAAAAGTTGTTTAATATTGTATTTTCCATAATACGGCAGTATTCAGATGTTTCTATTTTAGAGAAGTAACGAAAACCAATTTTTTTTTGGATTGCAAAGTACTCTTTCATTAGGGTCATTTGATGGACATTTCTTCTATATTCTCGGTGGCATAATATTCAGTATCAAAATATAAGAAAATGATTCAAATAAAATTAAAAACTTGAAAATTGGAAAAGGCTGAAGATTTGAAATAAAATGAAAACCAAATAAGATTGACATCGAGAATGCTATATCATTAGAAAGGTAATCAAATTTTACATTTGATTCTTTAAACCAAAATAGGCATTCCCATTTGAAAAAATCAAGTTATCTGTGATTGAAGTTTCCTTAATTAATCCACTGATTTCTCCAAGTACAAAGAGAATTCAAATTTAGCCGTCTGACCTAAGGTGGTGCGTTTCATGCGTGGTCGTACTGCAAAGTCACGACCTTCTATAGGTTTTATAATCGCTGCGATATTGAATCTTTTTCTGAAACCTACTTATACCAAAAGTGGTGATTTGCACCTAAACGGTACGTTTAAAGTTCCATGTATGATACATAAAGCCACACTAGAATTCACCAAGGAATCCAAATATGCAATAATATATAGGAGGTTCTATTAAAAAAATGTAAGATTAATATGAATCACCCTGTATACACGTCACAATTTAAGTGCAAATATTTTAAGGTTATAGACCGACTTGTGAAATTCGTTTTACTGTGCCCACAATCCTCAGTCCACTCACTATTGGCTCACCCTGTATATTGATATGTCCTCGTGTACTGTATACCTCGGCTCTTTGATCGACAATTCGGGTAGCTGTGAAAATGAGATTCGACGGCGCATTCAACAGGCACGTGTGGCCTTGACAAAGCTTACTAAAATATGGCGTGACCATAACATCACTAAGCTACAAAGATTTCGCTGGTTCAGTCTCTTGTGTTCTCCATATTTTTGTATGCCTCGGAAACTTGGACTGTTAAAAAGGCAGATCGAGCTCGCATAGATGTTTTTGAAATGTGGACGTGCAGGAGAATGCTGAGACTTCCTTATACCGCCCATCGAACTAACGTTTCCCTACCGGATGAGCTCGGTAATCCAAAGAGACTATCCTCCATTGTGCCGACGAGAATGCTTACATTCTTCGGACATATACACAGAAGCGATAATATGGAGAAACTTGTAGTTCAGGTACATGCCCCGAGTGGGCGGCGCCGTGGCCGTCCCCCTACACGCTGGGTGAATACGACGAAACAGTAGCTGGATATGAGTATCAAGAGCGCCACTGAACTGACAGTAATTCGCGAACGATGGCGAGCTACAGTTCTCAAAACTGTTGATGATATTCGTGTCGGCAATACTCTAGCTTCGACTTAATGCATTTTACGAGTTCACAACGTG
>CATOUR010000369.1:0-119025 GCA_951848785.1 Callosobruchus maculatus
CTTGGGAACCCCTTTTATTTTATATCTATATATGTAGAACTGCATAAAAAATAAATATTTCGCCATTGTGCATGTTTCGGCATATTGGATTTATAATGACGTCACATTATTTTTTAGTTACTTTCAACAAGCCCTTTCATTTGATATCCATATTGTTAAAGTGCATAAAAAATAATTATTCGCCATCTTGCATATTTAGCCATATTGGATTTAGAATCACGCCACATCATTTTTCGAGTTACTTTCAACAAGCCCTTTCATTTGGTACCCACATTGTAGAAATGCAATGAAAATAACTATTCTGGTACGTTGAATGGTCCACCATATTGGATATATCCCGACGCACGTCACACTTTTTTTAATATTCTTCTAGTTACTCTCAACAGGCTCTTTCTTTGATACCCATATCTGCACTGCTGTGCGTAAAAAATAACTACTTCGCCATCTTGCATGTTTCGCCATATTGGATTTAGAATGGCGTCACCTTATTTTTCGAATTACTCTCAACAAGCCCTTCCATTTGGTACCCATATCGTAGAATTGCATTAAAAATAACTTTGTCGCCATCTTGGATGAACAGCATATTAGATTTAGAAGATATCTGGTTCCAAATGAGTAGCAAGATTCCACCCGAACAAGTGCTTTTAAAAAAGGGGGCGATCATTTCTTTTCGCTTTTGATAACACTGGACTATCAAGAGAAAGCGGGGTTTCAAAAATTTGAGTCTTGTCTATTGTTACTAAGGTTGAAAAATATATATCATGAGGGCACAAAATCAAGTCAAACCTGTATTAATGATGACTTCTACGTATGACATTTTCTATGCAATTATGTAACATCATTTCGATTGAGCTGTTCCAATCTTCTGTAAGTCGACTTGATGCTCGTGAAGGGCTAAGCCGCTCTTTACATAATCCCAGATAATACTTAACAGTTACATAAAGGATAACTTAAATACATAATATATCTATTAAAACATTGCAAATAGGAAACAGTTTTCATAGCACGCCAGTGCAACTTCTAATAATTATTTAAACAAATTTACCAGAAGGGTCAAAACTGCTGCGGACTGTCGCTATGAGGTTTACCTATATTCATCTTTTTATATAAGAACAACGGAAGCATGTATGATACTGTGTAATATGTGCCTGCGCTGTCTCACGCTTAGCTAACCTACATTAGTAAATTTTGTGGAAACAAACTCATATCTACATATTCCAAAGATCAGTCTGAGGCAAAGTATTTGCACCCTCTGTATCTTATAGGTTAAAAATTTAGTTACGCACTTGTTGTAAACAACATAATCTGATTTTGGTTTCTTTATTCAGGAAAAATTTTTGGCCATAAATTACTTTTAAATTGTAGTAAGTTTTAGAAGAGCACCTAATGATTTGCTCTTCGAACCTTAAGTCATTATCTAAATACAGGGTTTCCCACGACGATTAAGACAAGCAATATATCGGAACTGGGCAGCAGCAGCGAATTATAATTTTGGGGGTATAAATTAGAGCAAATATAGTATCTTTTCCTGATATTGCGTCACCCAACGAGGTATTTGTTTTTGGTCACGTGACGTCCGATTCAAATTTTCAATAGGACGCCCTGTATATTTGTGGCTTTTTGTGTTCCTTCCGATAAAACAATTCCAGCAGCACACATGGGGTCTAAAGTGATTAATCAAAAGCTCAGGTACTTAAGGACTGTACCACTACCATTATGAAACACTACCAAAGTAATTTAACTGTAGGGGTACATGTTATAATCAATGGTAGTGGTACCATCCTTTGTACCTGTAGCTCGTGAATTAATCACTCTAGACCCCAAGTGTGCGAGTTTGTTGGAATTGTTTTATGGGAAGGAACGCAAAGAGTCACAAATATACAGGGTGTCCCATTAAAAATTTTGAATCTGACGTCACGTGGCCAAAAACAAATACCTCGTTGGGTGACACAATGATAAGAAAAGATACTATATTTGCTCTAATTTACATCCCCAAATTTATAATTCGCTATACTACTGCCCAGTTCCGATACATTGCTTGTTCTAATCGTCGTGGACACCCTGTATATGCCTAAATTACGTACTACAGGGCTTATACCTAAAGTCTTTAAATGACTAATAACATAGTTGTTATCAAGCTGTTGCAACTACAAATGTTCCTAAGTTATCTTGTGCCCTGATATCGAATAGAATATACGTGTCGAGGTGTGCGACATTTACGACCGATACTATATCCTGAAGGACATACGATTTGCCGCTTCCGAACCCTACATCTTAAACCACCCAAGCTTATATATCTTTAATGCACAGCCGTCAAAGTATGCAACAGTACATGTGGCTCTGCTTGTGATTTGAACTATGTGCCCGAATATAAATTTCCCCAGGCCAAAAACAATATGATAGTGGTTGAGAGTAGCAGATGTTTTGGATGTATACCAAGAGAGCATATTTAAGCTGATACAGGGAGATTCCTATATACTTTGTATTTGACAAGCAGACATATGAAATCACAGAATAATGGCCTATAATAGTGTCATGAATTTTTTTTGGCTGCATATGATAGAGTACGTCATAAAAAGCAACTCATTTTTTTCTTCGATTTCTTTGGGCACAGGAAAGCCGTGAAAATAAGGAAAATATTTGAATTCTCCTAGGTCAGTGATGTCACTGCCCCACTGACAATAGATCCACTGAAAGACTGGACACTCTGTGTATGAAAATTTGGCATGGCATTTTGACTGACATCCGCGCCATCTATTCGGGTTGCGTGTGTCACTACAATGCATTCACGAATCGACTACAGGAAACTGTAGATATTCACGACCTAGGTGGACCTGGGTTAATCTAAAAAGTTTGGTGCAGGTGACCGACGATAGGTGGGGTAGGTTGCGAAAAGAGCGGGCTTTTTGAAATATCATATAAGCTTATTCAGCCTCCAGACAACGTGGTACCTTGTCATAATAATTTACCTTACGCATTCATTACCTGTTTTGAAAATGGACCTGATTAAAAAAAAATTAAAGCATTGATTTAAAAAAATGGAATTGATAAGTGGCGTAATAGTAAATAAAACTAATATTGTTCACAACAAGTACTCCATTTTTTTTAATTAGTGTTTTAACTTTTCTAATCGGTGCAATTTTCAAAACAGGTAATTAATGAGTTAGGTAAATTTTTGTGACAAGCTACCCCGTTGTATAGGACATTCAATTGATTATGTAAGAATGGGAATATATTAGATATGCATTACTGTAATAAAGCAAAACAAACCCTTTTGTAATTTATTTCAATACGACAATTGCTTAAATAAGATCAGATACACAAGGTACAAAAACAATTCATATAAAAGTAAAGCATGATTTATTCACTAGAGTCACTATTTCATGATAATTACAATCCTTTGATGGCATATACTTTGAAGAGTAAGAGGTATATTTCTTAACTATTCATATTGATGCAGGCAAGATGTTTGTATATTTGTAGGTTTGGGTTGCCATTGCGTTCTAACTAGCGTCTCTGTATACGCTGATCAGATGGGATTTAATGTCTGAAATAAAAAAATGTATTTTAAGACCATCGGACCTCACCAATGCAATGGTTTGCCAAAGAGAGGGAATGCTGCACACCTTTATGGCAGCGTATGTGATTGTGAACAGTAATACCAGTTATAATGAGTAGTAGTGTTTAGTAATGCATTCAAATGATATATGTATATTTCATGTAGAAATCATCAATCTTGTAATTAATTTTGCATGAAAATTCACAATACAAAAATGAGGCGAGCGGTATAAGTCAGGCAAATCACTTCATTCACATTCTTGCAATTTGGCGCAAGACAACGGCGTAAATATTTAGAACCCATTCCTAAACACATATAGACAACAATAGGCAGACAAAATCTCAAAAGTAGTGCAAAATTGCAGAAAGACGCCAATCGACAAAAGCGAGCAACGACAATGGCTGTCAAAATGACGTTAGGCGTAACAATTGGGCCACTTCTATTGATGCATCTAGGAATCTGTTTGAAACAGAGTTGGCTGATCAATAGTTCACGCAACCCCGCTAGGTGTGCTAGGTGGCTAGCGCTAACGCCGCTACACAGGGTCCTCATTTGAGTTTCACACCCCTGCACTGCCCTAAAGGCGAAAAGCCAATCAAAAGAAGATATGTGTGCAGTGTTGCCGCATTCTGATGGCGCGCGAAATGCCGGAGCTGTACGCGGGCTGGCTCATCTATCTTGTTTTCTGTTCCCGTCTGATATGTTTTGTGGTTTTAATATCCCGTGATCCGAAATTCTGAAAGCTAGGTTAAGGTTCCTGATCCGTCAATCCTGTCAATCGTAATTTGGCCATTGTCATTGTCATTTCCAATTTCCATTGGGCTTTGGCTGTAATTTTCAACAATCTTAAAGTTTATTATTATTTGTTTGCGTTCATTTGTACAGGATATTCTTTTATTCCATTTTACTAGGTTTCAAGTTATTATATAACATAACCAACAAGTATGAGTAAAATCGATAGTGGATTCACAAAAGCCGATTCAGATAATCTGCCTGAAGTTGATGTAGCTATGGTGAACGACTTTTATGTGGATAATATGCAGTTCTTCAGTACGGAGATCAGAAATGTGAAATCTAAGAAGTGAGTTTCAAAATATTTATAACACTTGGGATAGCAAATAATATGTTTATGTGAAATGTAAATGTTTTGGGAGTCGGAGCTGTTCTTGGCGTCAATGCACTGCTGATGATTCGCGCGGTTGGCACTGATTGGCTGAATTCGAATTCCTTACTTTAAACTTTAGAATGGAATTACTAAAAAACAAAATGACGTAGAATGTAACGAAATGCAGCAGTACGTTTATTTTTGTATGCACTAAGCGGTTATATCAATTAAATCATTGTTTTAACCTCGTGATACTAGTCCCTTAGCACAGAGTCCCCAAATCGTCGGCGTCGTCGTCAGTTTTTTGCATTTTAAGCGCCACCGCACACGATTCCGATGTGGCAGACGCGATTGCCCCACTATGTCCACTCGGCTTCTCACGCCACCTTCATTCAAAACATTTTTCATGAACAACACCAAAAAGAACAAGTTTACTACCTTATTTATCATTTATCATGTGATTTGATTAGCTTATGAATTACAGCTTTAGTCACCTAATAACTACATGCACAACGCCTGGGCGCTAGAAGCTTGTAAAACAGGGACTGATATGACAGCATAATTTCAGGAAATTACCTCCTTCAGACGTGAGAGGCGCACGATCCACTCAAAGTATCACTTCCACTCTGATAGCATGCGATAGTGTTAAAAGAGATGTAGGAACGTGCCTTTCTAGGAATGAACTATTTGCGGTGTTTCAATCTTTTGCATGAGAAACCGAGTGGACGTGTGACAAGAGTCGCGTCAACCATGTCACCGACTGACTCTAGGATTGCGTTTTCACCGATGATGTGCGAGGATGTGTTGAGAGAAATGCGTTTTTAACGAACCAATAGAATCGCTCGAATTACCTCGCCTCGCTCAGCATAGCTCTGGTGGAAACGGCTTAGCGGAGCGAAGTTTCTGTGCGTACAAAACAAGGCGTGTTGACGAGGAATGTGTGCTATTAATGTGTTTCGAGAGATGTGCGCTCGAAATGCGTTGCGAGGGATGTGGGCGAGGGACGTGTGCTGTTGATGTAGGCGAGCAAAAAGAAAACTCTGAAAAGAGCCCGCTACACATCCTTGCAACGCTCATCTGCACACCGATTCGCAGCTCAACTAGACATGTTGGCACCGCTGATATTCCTAGCACAGCTCTGGTAGAAACACCCAGACCGTTTCGCAGCTCCGCTACACATGCTCGTTGCGCGCATTCTCCTAGCACATCTCTGGTGGAGACGCAGCCTTAAGCGAACGGGTTTAGTACTATCTGCTATTTTTTTTTACTGAAGGTAAAAAAGTTCAAACCTAGTCATCTGAAGCTGCCAACTCTAGAGAAAATATACTATTGTAGAATGGATTTCACTCTAAGAATTCAAGCCATCTGCGCCTGTGTGAAAATACGTATATATGGTGTCGCATCTAACAATGGAAAAATTTCAAATCACTTAATAGGCGAAATGTACCGATACAAGCGCACCACTGTCCTATTTGTTATGTGATGTGTAACGACATCTATGTATTTGCCCAAATATTTGACGTATTCGCAAATATCATAAATATACATATGCCTTCCCTCATTGTCGATCGGCGTCGTCGGCATAAATATTCATGTTATTTGAGTCTTTTGATCTGTCATTAAAAACCGACAAGTGAACGGAAAGGCGTATTTACCTATTTGCATTATTTTTCTCATTTGCACAGACAATGGAAATAACCCAAATAGACACTCCACACTTCGTCAACGCGTCAACGTTTGGCCAATCAAACAAAGTGCCAGGATAAGAATCTCCAAATTTGTGTTTGTTTGTGGTTGATGGCGTTGCATTGAACCTCCCTACCATTAATAGATTGATAGTATTGGGAATATCTCCTTTGGAAACATTGTTTGCAGTGCATCGTGCGACAAATTCTTTGAATTTTCTTGGCAGTTCTAAAATTTATTAATACCTTACTTCTTTCGCTTAAAAGTAGGCCTCAGAGTACAACTTTTGTGATTCGTTCTTGCAAAGCTGAGGCTATTACGGCTACACAGAAAAATGTCCATCCCGTTAAAGGCTTAACTAATGTTTTGAATGAGCTAATCGGTTAAGTAAATACAAAAAGCATAAAGATAATCCAAAACCTAGTAGCTCAATCGTCATTTCCAAATTCACCTCGCTTATAAGACATTGTTGTCCAAAAACATGAGCTAAACAGGAGGTAATACTAGCAAGTGATAGAATTTCAGACATTCTGATTACAATTGAAATCGATATCTACATAGTAAGCTTACAGCAACACCTAATATAGCTTAAAGTCATAGAGGTTAGACAGTGCTCATCGATGGTATTTAGTATAGAACCCATAAAAAAAAATTCAAAATTGATTCGATCCAGTCTACTCACTTAAAGGTACCCTGACAGTAATCCACCTCAAAATTGGTCTTCTTTCTTACTTATAATGTGATAGAAAATATATCCGAATTTCTTATAAAACATAACATCTGCACAAGATATTCAACCATGCCCAAATTTCATCAGTATTAGAGATCGGTTAAGGATCAAATTCCTGAAGCTTCAAAAGGTGTGTATGAGTTACTTTGTTCTTGTGTGAAAGTATTTATATTGGTGAGACAGGTAGGACCGTAGCGACACTAGCAAACCGTTTAGAAGAACATGATCGACATACTATGCTCAAAGGCCAGTTCTAGAAGCCATTATATCCTGAAAATCTTTGTTTATTGATATAATCCACGTCACCCACAATGCACGTAACTTCAGTCACTCGTACCGGTCCGCTAATCCCATTTACCTGTCCCGATGTTATGTATATGTATACATGTTAGGTAAGCGCTAAGGGTCGTAAAATGATCTAATACCAAATCAGTGACGTCAGTACACCCTGTAGCTCTAGCGCATCGTTCACGAGGCGTCTGCTCTACAAGAAATGTATTTTTAAGGTCCATAAAAGTGCATGTCTATTCAGAGGCGAAAGCGTTGCTCTAGGCACCCAACACAATGCACTGCTGCTGTGGGAACAGTTTTCTGAAACACGATATATCATTTTAAAGGAGTACTTTCATAATAGTTTGTGTATATATATTATATCAGTTTTCATTTCCCGTTTGTGCTCTTCTCCTACCTTGTATGACCTGCTCTCTGCATATACTATAGTTACGGTTGGAGAAGGAACTGAGTACATTACAATATCAAAAAGCGAAAATGTAATAATAGCTGAGTTTAAGGAAACGTGATGATATACATGCATAATATGTTGCGCCTACATAAAAAAGCTGCAACGATAAAGAAATGTGAACACCATGCAGCTCCTCTTACTATACCAGAAATCAAAAAAATTGCCAAAAGCGTCTTTTAGCTACGCCAAAAATAATAATTCGCACTCAGTAGTGAAACTCCTTGTCCCATAGTGTTTCTACATATCGACTCTATGCTATACAATCGATACTCTGTGTGTCAACAAAATCAGCTACAGGCGATATTAACAATCGTTCCGGATTTAACGAAAAAAAAAATAAACTTGGTAGATTTAGTTACTCAATTAAATAGGTACTAGTTTACACAAGTAAATCGCGCAATAAGCTATTATGATCATATAGATTGTATATAATGAGGCTATAAGTTGATAGTTGAAATTTTAAGGCAAAAATTTCCTCTTTTTAGAGGAGTTAAATAAACACTTTTTTAATGCTTTTTTGCCTTTAATCCATGTTTTACTTTTTAGTTATCATTGGCCAGGTCTCTGGCTCTGTTCATCTCATTCAACGAATCATTACTGCAATCAGCGAACCCTTTTATTAAACACCTATACTATACTATAGCGAAGTACGAGTATAAAAAAAATCTACTGTATTGGAGTACGAGTGTACGGAGTATTTTTCTAATTATTCTCGGTAAGCGAATTCATTTGATACCCATATTGTAGAAGTGCATAAAAAATAACTACGTCGCCATCGTGAATGCTCCGCCATATTGGATTTAGAATGATGTCACACTATTTTTCGAGTTACTCTCAACAAGCCCTTTAATGTGATACCCCCATATTGTAGAAATGCGTTAAAAAAACTATTCCACCATTTCGGATGATCCGCCATATTTGATCTAGAATGACGTATATTGTCGTTAAAACTAAATGTGTATACAAAATTTCAGCTCAATCGGTTGAAGGTACATGTATATGCTTTAAAATTGACTAGAAAAATTCCAACCGAACAAACATACATACTCGTACATACACATAAAAGCTTTCAACATATTTGAGTTAGCCTAAATGGCAATAGCGGCCCATATCTAAATCATGAAGTTACATCTTAGTACCCTCCATTAGTCCATATATATCGACTTTTTACAATTTTTGTCTCATTATGCAATTTCGGTAGTGTGGTGGCACTTAATCAGCTGCAAGACCGTTGTAATAGGTTGTGCTATGTCATTTTTAGAAAATAGAAATAATTTGATGACGTGTAGCCAGCAGAGTTGGGCGTCGACTAAAATTCGATAACACTTAACGTGTATGATTTATCTGCATATTTTCTACACCCTACATATGATAATTCTAATCTAACGTCTGCACACACCGCCAAAATAAGTGCATTCATCTTTAGGCATCTTGACAACAAAGGCATAGAGAAATGGGATAAATTCAATACTAGAAAAGGTAACGTATTTGACTTCTTACTAAAAATTATCACCGAGTTTGCTGGAAGTTAGGCACATTAAAACCATTAAAATGCGTCAGTACCTCCAATAAAACTTTGTCATTTTTCTTTCTTATAAGACTGACGACATTTTTTCACCAATATTTGCTACCCTTTTTGACAAAAACGTATGCAAACGTTTGATATTTTGGAGAATGGCCCAGATAGAGTGCCCAGTATTAGGACAGTTACTAAAAATGCCGGCTTCTTCTGCCATATCTGAGTGATTGTTCTCAAACTGGGGACATATTCGCACGCCTATTAGAAACATACTGTCCTTCGAGCATTCAAAAATGCTGGTCCATTTATATTTTTCCCTTCAGGGTGAGAATACTGGGGTATTTTGGAGCCGATTCCGCGTTCGATCCTAGTGACGTAGAAGAAAAAGAGGATGATCGCTGGTAGCCATTTCACCATGTAAGAATAAAAAAATAATGATCTTACAGTTTCACTAAACATTTGTCTAATTTGTTCGTTAAAACATGTTCAAATGAAAGAACTGTAGCAATAGTTTTTGTACTGAACTAATTGTCGACATCGTCGACACTTGTAACGTCATCTATAAAGTCAACGTCAACACCATAGTTGACGCATAGACAACTGAATTGTCGACATAACATTGTCGACGTCGCCCAACCCTGGTAGCTAGCAAATGCAGAATTAGGACTTCTGAAGTAATATTCATTTTTCACTACTATGTATATCAAGAATAAGCAACACTCATCACAAAGTTCTCTACCGTTACCATTTCTATCTCCCCTTCCATGAATGTGAAAAATACGGAAGACATTTAGTAAAAATTATCAAAATATCGTTGATCTTTTAAAAGTTTCTTATAGATCTTATGTGCACTCACGTTCAACGGCATGTTATGGAGCAGATCGCTTCGATATGTTGTTGGACGACTTTAAGTGTCTTTTTACCTTCCTGTAGTCGATTTTCCAACAGTGTCTTGACTATGATAATTAATTATCCGGGCTGTACTTCGCAAGCTGAAGCCTATTCGATCGCCTGATGCCAAACTTTGAGTATCGTCATTAAAGACGTAACAAGATATTCTCGACGGGGGAGGCAATTAACCAAAGCATAGATAAGATGTACAGTTCACGCACCTGCAAGCAAGAGCAGCCATTTAATATCGGACGGGTTTTCTAGTGGTTTTCCTTACAACAGGCGACACCAAAGGTTATAAAATAAATTTAAAGATCGATTCGCAAACCTATAATATTCAGCTGCTGAGTGGTGTTAGTTCGACTATGCCTCTGTGCACCTTGATTCGCGATTGCCTACGTACGTCAAATATTTATTTACCTGATATCGCTTAATAAGGCTACATGGAATTATGCCCGTTTTACTTCCCACACCGATAGGTGAGGGGAGTATTGTAATCGCGAAAATTTTCGGTTTTGAGATAATACACTTTTTGGGCGTTCCATGATGTCTACATAACGAAAATCCACGTTACTTATTTCCGTCGGTCTGTCTGTCTGTCTGTCTGTCTGTCGGTCTGTCTGTCTGTCGGTCTGTCTGTACGCGTTCTTCTGTCCTCGCGATCTCAGTAACCGCTGCATGGATTGTGATGAAATTTGGGCAGCGATATGCTGTGGGGTCGTAGTAGGTAATGCTGCTATAATTTTGAAAATCGGTGCATTGGCGGCGAAGTAATTAGCAAAAAACGAAAAATTCTAAGTATTCCCCAAACTTGGTTTTTAGGCGTTTTAGGTGTTCCTGATCATTTTCTACTTTTTTTGGGTGGGAATGGAAATTGGGGTGGTTGGGGGGGGTGGGGGGTTGAAAAACTGAAAAGTTTGCTGTATTCATAATAGGCTGTCCGCTGACCTGTGAAGGAAGGTCTAGCGACATAAACCACCTTTTTAGATCCATCTGAACATTGCCTTGCCTATTACCGAAACTAAGGGACTTATAATTTTCTGTATACATACGAGTATTTATTGCTCTAGATCGTTTTGTATTTTGTAACGTGGAAACTATTAAATTGATTCTAATGAAATTTTGACACATTATTATTGCTGTGGTGAGGATGGAAAACGCGTATGCTTGTTAGAAATCGTGTCAGTGGCAGCGTAGCAATAATCAAAAATCTAAAAGTATTAAAACAGCTCAAACTTCGTATTTAGATGTTTTAGGGGTTCCTGGCCGTTTTAGTACCTTTTTTTGGGTGGGGGTGGGGGTGAAATTGGGGTGGTTACGGGGGGCGGGGGTTGTAAAACTGAAAAGTTTGTATTATTAATAATAGGCTGTTCATTGACCTGTGCAGGAAAGACCTAGCGGCATATGACAATTTGGGGGGGGGGTACTGGCGATGATTTTGTTGCAAGGGGATCTCAGACTAAATCTTTATATGGGAAAATAATAAACTGGTATCTCCGTAATGTGTAGGAAGTACCGAGTCAATCAACTTGACTCCATTTTTTACTTCCCACACCGATAGGTGATGGGAAGTATTTTGTACGCGAAAATTTTGGAGCGTTAGATATCACGCTTTTTTGAGCGTTTTATGGTGTCTTCATAACAAAACTCCACATCACTCGTTTCCGTCAGTCTGTCGATCTGTCTATCTGTCGGTCTGTCAGAATTTTTGTAGCCTCGTAATCTCAGTAACCGCTGCATGGATTGTGATGAAATTTGGGAACAGAAAAATAAATTTGTTGTGTTTATGATAGGTTTTCCATTGGCCTGAGAAAGAAGGACCTAATGGCATAATATAAGAAGATTTGCTGATGCATACTAACGAGTATTGATTTGGATCATTCTTTGTTGTGTAAGCTGGAAATTATTCAATTGATTTTTAATGAAATATTTACTTATTATTATCACTGTGCCGAAGAACACACGCGTATGGTTTTTAGAAATCGTGTCACTGGCGGCGAGCAATAGTAAAAAACTAGAAATATAAAATCTCGAACTTCGTTTTTAGGCGATTCAGGGGTTCCTGGTCGTTATTTATATTTTTTTAGAGGGGGTAAGATTGGGGTAGTTTAGAGGTGGGAGGATTGTGAAATTGAAACATTTGTTGCATTTCATTGGCTTGTAAGGGAACGACGTCATTACTTTCCAGCTTCTATCTTGATTTTTGAAATTATAGTATAAGATAGTTCTGTAATGTGTGTAACTCATTACTAAACTGATAGCAATGAAATATAAAAACCATACAGTCAGCCGTGGTTTAGTCTATAGTTTTTGAAAATTGTGTTGGTTTCGGTGTCTAATCATTTTCTATTTTTTTTTGGATTTGTTAAAATTAGCCATGGAAGTTTTTGTGCTGCATGTTCTTTTGCGGGCAGCCGGACAATGATTTAGTTGGGGAACTCCAAGGATGTTAGATAATGTAATGGACGAAATTTTATACCGTTACTACGTTTGTCTAGAAAATGAAGAAGGACTTTTTGAACATAAGATTTAATAATATGTATATTTATTTTTTTTATGTTTTTGTTAGTGTATAACATAAATTCATACGTATGTAGGGTATAAAATAAATGTTTTGTAATTTGACAACATACTGCTTACTTATTTTCACTGGTATTTTAATAAAGAAGATAAATAAAAACGGAATTTAAAAGTCTATGGAATTTTTTCTGCTTTACATGATGACGTAATTCAATTTTTGTTCCGGCATTTTGTTTCTTCGTAATCCTCTTCAAATAACAATGAAAATGTCTTTTTGAATCCGAAACGTCGGGTAAATGAAAAGTGCGATATATCGTTGTATTTAGAATTGAAATTTGAGTGTTTTAGGGATATAAAAGAAGTTGTGTATTTAAAAAACCAAAGAGGATGATAGTTGCTAAAATGCGATTCAAAACCTAATATCAGTTTATAGAGCAGAAAAGGTTGCAATGGGAATGTAAAATTTGCATTGTCATATATTTTCAAATAAAGTGAGAAAAAAGACATAAACGAAATCGGGAAAATTCGATTATTCTCAAATATTTCTGGAAGTATTCGGCATTTTGAAGTTCTTAAAATGCCATATTGCATGGTTCAGCAAGGCGCAACTTTTCTCTAATTTAATCATATTTTTAAATCTTCTGATTTACGGGATCCCCGAGGGGTAAAAAGCTGCTCGAAATGTGTACACCAGAAATCCATTTCTTTAGAATAAATCCAATAAATCCATGGAAATCCAAAGAAATCCAAGGAAATCCACGGAAATCCACGGAAATCCAAGGAAATCCAAGGAAATCCAAGGAAATCCAAGGAAATCCACGGAAATCCACGGAAATCCAAAGGAAATCCAAGGAAATCCAAGGAAATCCAAAGAAATCCAAGCAGTTCCAAAAAAAACCACTTAAAAATAAAAACAAAGTCAAACCACAAATAAACATTTAATTCCAGAAACTCGGAAATAAAGATAAAACATGAGATTTCGTAACAAATAAGTCATACTATATAATACTAAAAAAGTCGATGACGCTAAAACGAAAAAAAAACTTTTCAGCGCACTCGTCATTCACAATTTTCGTGGCTAGAACTAAATACCAACGTTTTTCTTAATAGATGGCATACAATTTTCCACATTCCGGCTGAACAGGTTGTTCAAATTTTGGAGTTGAGGCGACGAAGCCATTATCGTTGTATGATATTTCAAGGAATATTCGTTGCAATAATACCGTCAGAAGTTTCATCCGAAAGGACCTCTGTGTCTGTAGTGTCAGCATATTTAACACTAATTTTTGTTAGAGGTTTTTGAAAACCTTGATATATTTTTTCTTCCCACGCCAATACGTGAGGGGAATATTGTGATCGCGAAAATATTTGATTTTGAGGTATTACGATTTTTGGGCGTTTTATGATATCTACATAATGAAAATCTACCTTACTCACTTCCGTCGGTCGTTTTTCTTGTCTGGTAATCTCAGTAACCACTGCATACCTACATTGTGATGAAATTTGGGAAGCGATATGCTGAGGGGTCGTAGTAGGTAATGTTCCTATAATTTTGAAAATCGGTGCGTGGGCGGCGAAGTAATTGGCAAAAAACCAAAAAAAAATCAAAAATCTGTCAAACTTCCTTTTTAGTCGTTTTAGGGGTTCGTGATCATTTTCTTTTCTTTGGTAGGTGTGAAATTGGGATGGTTGAGGGGTGGGGGGTTGTAAAACCAAAAAAATTGTTGAATCCATAACAGGCTGTCCACCGACCTGTGAAAAAAGGCCTAGCGTTATAATACACTTTTCTATGTCCATCCGAACATTGCCTTGCCTGTACAGAAATCAAGGGACTTAGAACCTTCTGATATATACATACGTTTATTGCTTCTGATCGTTTTGTATCGTGTAACGTGGAAACTATTAGATCAATTTTAATGAAATGTTTACACAGTATTACTACCATGGCGAGGATGGAAAACGTTTATGATTTTTAGATACCGTGGCAGTGGCAGCGTAGCAATAATAAAAAATATGTGGACGTTGAACGAGATAGACTTCGTTCTAGGAACTTCCCTGACTCAAGCGGTTGTTGTTCATCCCCCGTCCTTGTTTTACCATTACCTTGTTACAACAGTTATTGACATTTGTAAATTTCACCCTATTTATTTTTTTACGCGCTATTTCGGGAAAAACGACATGTGATTATCGTTTTTTGTATAAAAACACGTCGTCTTCTAACTTGTGGGGTCATATGTACCAAGGTACCAATATGATATTTTTTTGTACAACCCCCACTCCCTTTAAACCTTAAGAGTCCAATCGAATAGTAATACGAATAGTAATATTATTTTGAGGTAGACATCTTTAAGTTATTTACGACTCCCTAATATCAAACAATTCAGTGCACAAATACAGCAGTTAATGACATTTGAGTATTTCAATTTATTTAATTTTTTTAGCTTCCATTTCAGAAAAAATTAACATGTCTTAGACATAAAGACATTCCCTTTCAACTGGTGCTATCAAATATACATGTTGTATTACGATTTATTTGTGCACCCCCACCCATTTCCATTACAAATTGTCCGATCGGCACCAAGACCTTTTCAACTCGAAAGGACCTCTATTTTAATTCGAGTTGGCCAAATTTGGGAGCAATCGCTTGAGGCGTTTTTGAGTAATCGTTGGAGAATGAAATCAGGGACGTACAGACACAGACTGACATGAAAACACTAAAACTTTCCGATTTTCTCCAAACTTGGTCACTATATAAATGTTATCATTATAAACAAAAATATAGTTTTTGGTCCCGCTGCGAGATTAAAAAAGGGGTGGGATGGGGGTACCACATGTTTTGCTATGTCGAAAACGCTACCGCGCATGTCGCAAATTTTTCAAAATGGCGGAATAGTGATCTAAAGAAGTAGCAAATTTTCGAAATTTAAAATGGCAGTAACTGTCACAAAAATAATCCAAATAATTTCATATTGAACTGTCATAAAGGGGTGTTTGTTCTTTAGGTGCAAATCTATGATTTAAAGGTGGGGGGTGGTCACTTTGGAAAGGACACATCTCGCACGTTGATTTCGGTAAAATTTGCGAAAATGGGCCGATTCTAATTACCTACCCCTTTTTTGATTGGTAAGTTAAAAACTAAAAATATAAAAACAGCGCAAACTTCGAATTTAGGCGACTTAGGGGTTTCTGATTATTTTCTACTTTTTTTGGCTGGGGGTGAAATTGGGACGGCTGGGGGTGGAGGGTTGGAAAACTCATTGACCTGTGAAAGAAAGACCTAGCGGCATGACAAACTTCTTTCTGCTCGGGCGGCCGATGATTTGGTTGCAAGGGGATGATATGCTATGGGAAAATAATATACTGGTATCACCGTAATACGTATGTTAGAAATACTGCGTCAATCAACTTCACTTCATTTTTCTTAAGAACGTACGAGTATGTGCGCCTTCGCGCCTTCCTTGTTTTACGTTTAAAAGAACCATGACTAGAAGTTCTTGATGAAAGAACCATGACTAGAAGTTCTTGATGTTTTCACTGGTTTACTTGTAAAAACTCTTCAATCTGTTAATTCAGGTAACTGAAATCAAGATGGTTTCGGCCGAGACATCCGTGTTGCGCATGCGTACTGGCACAGTAAACTCACAGAAATCCACGGACATCCATGGAAATCCACGGAAATCTACGGAAATCTACGGAAATCCACGGAAATCCACGGAAATCCACGGAAATCCACGGAAATCCTCGGAAATCCATAGAAATCCACAAGCGTGTACACCAGAAATCCACAGCTTTTTACCCCTCGGGGATCCCTGTACTGTGCATTCTTATGTGGTACACCGCGTATAGTGTTACAAATAATTTCGAAAGACAATCAAACAACGTTGCTTGTCCACGCGAAGCTGTACAAACCTGAGATCCGACAATGGGAAAGGGTCACTTTGTGACAAAACATCTCTCCCAGTCGTCGTATCTTCCTCTGCTTGTACTATATCATTTTATGCGACACCACCATCTTATTAAAATATATTCCGTTACCTTTAGTAAACTTGATCGTCGTCACAGAAAACTGAGTAATTGAAAAAAAAGTTGAAATATAATTTCTCAAGATGCAATTTCTATTTTAGTTCACATTCGAATTTGATTTTCTCCTATGCGACACTGAAATAACTAATAATCCTCTTGGGGCACATTCAGCTCCCGTGTGTTTGGTAGAGACGTCTTCAAGAATACAGTAACGACACTTTAAAAAGGAACCACGCCCACCTCTCTTAATAATTTTACTCTCTCACACTAAAGAAGAGAGTCTCAGGAATCCAAATAATTCACTTCAGAGAGTTCCAGAACAGACTCGCCTCTCAGACCCATTGCAGCAAAAAAACTTTATACTAATTCCTTCCAACTAGTACAAAAGCTGCAGCTACTTCTTGTTTTTGTGACAGAGGACACGCTGACGCTGAACCCACTTGATTTACTAAAAAATAATTCAAATTTCGTTGCGCAGCTCATGCATTTATTCATGTTTCATGCAAATACCGTCGCTTTAGGGTCATCCGAATAAAAGCCAACATGTTATGAAGATTACGTAGCAGCAGATAAACTCTAAAGTACACGTAACTATATTTTTCACGTTTTTAACGCTTGTTGAGCGCATCGTGCAGATGCACAACGTACATGCAACAGCCTTCCATGGTCTGCTGCCTCCACCCCCTCCCGCCTAGCAGATCGTTATATATCGGTTATCTACGCTCGGCCGCTTCCGATAGCGTAGAGCAGGGGGTTCGTTTGTGAGCGAGCTGGTCATTTTACCCCACGTGATTTTACAATTAGAGTTAATACTATTTTTGGACGTTGCATCACGAAAATATATGTTACTTATTGCTGTAGGTCAGTTTGTTCTTATATTTCTAAAAGGGGTGATACACGTACGAGCAAGTACGCGTACTTGTGGCTCGATGACCTTTTTCGCCTGTGTGTCACAGTGAGATCGCGTATTTTAAAACAGTCGCGCAAACCGCCGGCGATCCAACTGGTTTGAAATCGTGCTCTGAGCTTGTCTCGGCTCGTACCGCGACCCACGAGCCACCACTTTGTTTCAACAGGCTATCGATGCGCAACGCTTATTGTGTTTGCCGTTTGTTAAAAATTTTGTTTATTTAGGAAAATTATAAAAATGGGTGATTTTAGCTTCGCGTGTGTCACCGACGTCGAGCCGAGTGAGCTCGCGAACTTAAAAACCGCGTACTTAAAGTTCGTACGTGTGTCACCCCTTTTACAGCATAATTTCAGTAATAGCTTTATCGATTTTGATGAACGCTGAGGTACGATATACTATCGAAATGTGCTCTTGTACCATCGAAAATCGGTGGTGTCGAAAACATTTGCAAAAACTGAAAATTCTCTGAACTGCTCCAAACGTTCATGAGCATTTGTTGTTTCTGAGTGGGGGAGGGGCCAACTCCATTTTGCTTCGCACATCGGTCGCAAAAAAAATCGGTTTTGGGGTAATATGCTTTTTGGGCGTTTTATGATATTTACTGAACGAAAATCCACGTTACTGATTTCCGTCGGTCTGTCTGTCGGTCTGTCTCTCTTTTGGCGTTCTTCTACCCTCGTAATCTCATTAACTGCAGCATTGATTGTGATGAAATTCGGGCAGCAATGTGATGCTGTGGGGTTATAGCAGGTATTTCTGTGATTCTCTCTCATCGTACATCGACGCTTTGTTCAAAGATTTATCCAAGAGCATTTGATTATTCATTATAGATATTGTTGACTGATACCTGAGCGAAGTTGGGGTTATTGTTACCGATGCCGTGTAAGAAGTACACGCTACTTGACATCATTCTTTGAAGCTTCAAAGCAGACCATAAAATACCAATAAATCAGTTCTTGTACATAATGACTTTTGGGAATTGCGATGGGTTATTAATACTATTAAAACTCTTTTTGTTTGTGATAAGTAGTACAAAAAATCGCTGAATAATGTTAAAAAGAATTTCAAAATTAGTATTTCCGAATGAGTTTTGAACAAAATTGTAAACTTCAATTTCAAATCTTGATATGGAACTTGAATGAGAATGAGGTTCCGTTATTGTATAAGGTAAATTATGAAACACATTTCTGAGTCAACAACAGAAAAACTTAAAATTCGCCAACTTTCCTATATGCATAACGTAATTATCTGTTTATGTAGGTAGCAGCGTGAAATGTATAATCTACATCCTTCTTTATGTGCCTCAACCACACCGTTATTTCCAATTACTGGCCAAAAGTGGAGCGCTGCTAGAAACAGACTTGCTGTTTTTGTCGAGCATCTCATGAAATTACTCTGACCAACATATCCTAAAAATATACCGTAAATGAGGAGAGGTATGATATGGATACATTGTACAAAAATGTGAGGACGAACTCGTTAGCAAAGGTATACAGGTATGTATATGAGCGAACTTGTCATTTTATTCCACGTGATCGTAAAATTATTAGAGTTATGAAAATACAGGGTGAGCTTTTAGTACCGGCTCGGTCGATAACTCCACTAATCTAGAAGATAGCGGAAAAAGTTGTACATAAAAGTTGTAGCCACAGATATGCTCCTTGCTCAGAAAATATTTTGATTTATACAGGGTGATCCAGAACTGCGTGGTGATGCAAACATTCATTTTTTTTAAATGAGACGCCCTATATACTATTCCATATTCAAATTCTACTAATGATTCTTGTTCTTCCAATATAGGTATTGTTACATTATACGGGGTATTTCAAACGTTATGACCATTTTTATATCCAAATTGCTGTCAAATGAACGTACTGTATATCAAAAAGTAATGAATCAAAAAAATTTTGTTTTCACGGATGGATAAAAAATATCATCTAGTTTTAAAATCGGCTATATAAAAGCCCGCGACGGATATTCGTAGAATGCAGAATCTAGATTTTCTCTTTTTTTTTCAAATGTAATAAGGCCGTAATAGTACGTGATCAAGTCGAGACACTAAATTAACGAGATAATATAGGTCAAGTGTGCTGAGGAAACAATTTTATAGACGTCATGCATAATTATCAAGCAGATCTATCAGGTAGGCTATGAAACATTAAACGTCACAGTCCAAATAAGACGATTCTTCAGTCTTTCAAACGCATTAGTTTTAGAGTGCCTCCGTTCTGGATATTGCTGTTCATAGTTGATATATTCTAGAAGTACGTAGGCAATTTCTCAAAGATTCTCCTAAATACCCTCAATGGAAAAATTAATTTTTAAGCCCGTTTTTCAATTCTGCTTGATAATTATACATCACGCCTACAAAATTGTTTTCTGTTTTCTGTTATCTCGAGGGTTGCTCTGCTAAC
The DNA here is from genome assembly GCA_951848785.1 of Callosobruchus maculatus. Classification (NCBI taxonomy): domain Eukaryota; kingdom Metazoa; phylum Arthropoda; class Insecta; order Coleoptera; family Chrysomelidae; genus Callosobruchus; species Callosobruchus maculatus. The sequence continues at coordinate 20,100 of CATOUR010000369.1, forward strand.
TTTTCCTCAAGCTGAACATGCGAGATTTACTAAAAAAAAGTGGAGCATTAAAATTCTTATTAGGGTATTTAATTAGCCTTTAATTAGCTCTCTAGTATGGCGTTATCATTTTTCAATTATGACTATTATATACAGGGTTACTCTGCTAACTTTATCTAAAGTTAGCAGAACATGCGAAATTTACTTAAAAAAAGAGGGGCATTAGAATTCCTATTAGGGCATTTAATTAGCCTTTAATTAGCTCTTCATCATGGCATTATCACTTTTTAATTATGACTATTATATACAAGGTTACCCTGCTACCTTTATCTAAAGTTGGCAGAACATGCGATTTTTACTAAAAAAAAGTGGAGGATTAAAATTCTTATTAGGGCATTTAATTAGCCTTTAATTTGCTCTTTAGTATGGCATTATCATTTTTCAATTATGACTATTATACAGGGTTGCTCTGCTAACCTTATCTAAAGTTAGCAGAACATGCGATTTTTACTAAAAAAAGTGGAGCATTAAAATTCTTATTAGGATCGAGTTTTGACTTCATGAAATACTATCATGACCTTATAATTTAGTTGTTCGTTAAATAAAAAACAAATTCGATAGTACTTTCTCAAAATAAAAAAATTTCAGTACGGAAATAGAAGCTATATTTTAAATTTACCGAAAAATGCATGCATCACCACGTAGTTATGGATCACTCTGTATAAATCCAAATATTTTCTAAGCAAGGAGCATATCTGTGGCTACAACTTTTACATACATCTGTTTTCGCTATTTTTTACAGTAGTGGAGTTATCGACCGAGCCGGTACTAAAAACCCACCCTGTATATGTTACTTATTGCTGTCAGTCAGTTTGTTACCATATTTCTCACAGCATAATTTCACTAACAGCTTCATCGAGTTTGATGAACCCCTACGTATGATATACTATCGAAATGTGCTAGGTAATGCCCTATACCATCGAAAATCGGTGATGTCGAAAAATTTTGCAAAAACTGAAAATTCTCTGAACTGCTCCAAACGTTCATGAGCATTTTAAGACATTCCTTGCTATTTTTGAGTTGGTTTTGCTTCCCACACCGATAAGAGAGGGGAGTGTTGTGATCGCAAAAAAATTTGGTTTTGAGATCATACGCTTTTTGGGCGTTTTATGATACTTACTGAACGAAAATCCACGTTACTGATTTCCGTCGGTCTATTTGTCGGTCTTTCTGTCTGGTGGTGTTTTTCTGGCCTCGTAGTCTCATGGATTAGAATAAAATTTGGGTAGAGATATACTATATGCCGTGGGATACTAGTAGGAAATGCTGCTACAATTTTAAAAATCGGTGCATGGGTGGCGGAGTAATTAGCTACAAGCAAAAATAGATCAAACATACCTCAAACATCGTTTAAGGCGTTTTAGGGCCTCCTCAGCATTTTCTCCTTTTCTATGGTTTTTAAGGGTGAAATTGGGTGACTGCGGCTTGGGGGTTGTAATACTGAAAAATTTTTTGTATTCATAGTAGGCTGTTCATTGACCTATGAAGGAAATACCTAAAGGCATAATACATCCTTTTTAGGAGTATACGAATATTACCTTACCTATTACAGAAACCAACTGAATTTTATCCTGTATACATACTATAATAGTATTGCTTTGGACTCTAGACAGATCATTCTGCATTGTGTAATGCGGTAATTATTGAGTGGATTTCAATCAAATTTTGACAGAGTATTATTCTCTTGGCGAGGATGGAAAATACGTATGGTTCTTAGAAATCGTGTCAGTGGTGGCGCAGCAATAATAAAAAAACTTAAAATGTTAAAACAGGTCATGCTTTGTTTTTAGGTGATTTGGGGTTCTTGTTTGTTTTCTACATTTTTTTAGAATGCATAAACTTGGGTTAATTTAGTGGTGGAGGGGTGTGGAAGCGAAATATTCCTTATATTCGTAGTGGGCTCGAATACTAAAATGCTACGTTTTCTCCACTGTGTTATATGGTTTTCAGGTTTGGACAGTAACAGAAACAACACAAAAAATAACACAGTCATTCGAACTCTGGTGTTACCGTAAAATACTTAGAATTTCTCATATGAGTCATACGACAAATGAAGAGAACGAACAAAACAGAGCTTCCGAATCTCATAAATGAAAGAAATACATAATATTTTGGCGACATTATGAGAAACCAAAAATACGAGCTGCTCCGTTTTACCATTGAAGCCACAATTAGATAGCAAGATGGGACCAGGAAGAAGTCGCAGCTTCTGGCTCAAAAACCTGCGACAAAGTAAGGACAAATTAATACGACCTCCATAGAATTATTTGGTGTACTGAAAAATAAGATTAGATGGACAAATGTAATAGCCAACGTCCTCATAGATAAGGCACCTTGGTTCTTGAGAAGAAGTGGGCTTTTCGTTACCCTGTAAATGAACGACATAGTATATTTTTCAGCTTTATCCGAATGCTGTCGTAAGTATAAGGAAATATGATGTTTGAAATTATACGCTATAGCTGCCCACAAAACTGACAGTAATCAAATTGGCAATTCGTAACGTGGGCCGTGGTAGAGATTGATGAAATGTATGGTATTTGAAAATATAAAGGCCATTCTAACTCTCCTTTAGGATACTCTAGGCAGCTCTGATTATTTTTTGCTGTTTTTTGGAGTGGTTAAAATAAGTCGGTGTGGGATGGGGTATCGTATAGGGTGGTTGGGAAACTGCGGAACATTGTCCATTAAAGACTGATAATCTGTTTTTAAATATCACAAATTCGGCATGTCATGTAGTTACGATATCAATTGAAGACTGTATTATGAAAACTGTGACGCCCTACTTTCTACGGAGAGATGCGAGAGACTATTTACGAGAGTTCTTGTGTTACATATTTTTTTACGTGCGGGCGGGCGACGATTTTGTTGCAAGAATATCCCAAGCTATAGCTTGATGCTATGTAAAAATAATAAAACTGTGTTACCGTAATGTATGGGAAGAACTAAGTCAATCAATTTGATTTTTTATATGTATATACTCTGTCTCTGAATTTCCTTGACACGTGATATTTTCGTAACAAAAAAAAAGTTCAAACGAAAATTGAGTGAAATTTCTGAAAGTACTATAGGGCATATAATACCATGCTTTTAAAACATTTTGTTTTGTACTTCTGCCCTTAAAACTTACCCTCAACTTTTGATTCTGAAACAGCATCAAATAGTTTCTTCTACCCAAGTTAAATCCTTATGTTATTTAATATCGTGTCGTATCTTCAATTTCATGCGCAAACTTATTTCTTTCGTAAAATCATAAGCATAACATAAATAAAATAATAACTTGCTTTACCCAAAAAACGGATTAAAATAAAACTAGTTGGGTTTTTAGGGTACTGAATGACCGATAATACACGCTTTCAAAAATAAATGTCTTTTTTATGCTTTTTTATTACGAAAATATTAGGCCTCAAAGAAATGCTCATTTTATTTATCTTATGTTAATGACTACGAAAAAAATGATTTGTGTACGAAGTCAAAGGCACAGCAGATGCTGCATAAAATAATGACCTAAATAATGTAGGAAAAGCGTTGGAGAGCTATTTGGCAAAAAAGTAGGGGTAAGTTTTAGGGGTTGAAGTAAAAAAGAATGTTTCGGAAGCATGGTATGATATGCCATTCAGTACACATGAAAGGCCCACTTAGTTTTATTTTTTGTTTGTTTTTCTTACAAAAATATTACATCTCAAGCAAATCCTTATTTTATTTACTTTATGCTTAAGATTGACGACAAAAATAGTTTTCTGTATAAAATCAAAGGTACTACAAGATTTAAAAAAAATAAGGACCTAATTTGTGTAGCAAAAACTAATAGCTGCTATTTGAAAAAACAAAGTTGGGGTGACTTTTAATGGTTGAAGTACAAACAAAATTTTTTGAAAGTATGGTATGATAGATCCTGTACTACTTTCAAACATTCCACTCAGTTTTGTGTGTCAAGGAAATTCAGGGACTTTCTGTACCATTAAATACACGTTGTATGTTCTATGTTGACTCACTGAAACAGGATACGAGGACCACCTTCCACCATAAATGCTTACTTATGGTGAATGCGCCTCCGATTTATTCGTGCAGATTGATATGGCATATTAAGCTGTTTATTCTATAGCCCCTTCTCATAGAAGAATACCGACGAACGGGACTCTATTTCAGCGCCATCTGGTGGATTGGGGGGGGGGATTATTGATGAAAAAAGCGAGTCACCGCCCAAGCGGCTTTGAGTGGACGAGCTCGATGCTGGTCAGCTTCAAAGGTCGCCCGGCTGCGATCGGTTTAGTTTGGGTATAGGCCTGGAAAAATCTAAAGCTCGAAAAAACACATTTAAATTTATTCAAAAAATCCAATGGCATGAAGAAATGTCCCTTAAATTACAACATTTGGGATAGTAAACATCCACGGGCAGGAATAATATCTAAAATCTAATAACAAGCTAAAAACGAGAAAAACCGAGAAAACACTAATTAGACAATACATAGGCTAGGGAAATAGGGATTTGATTGGGTTTTAACAAGGGCACTAAATCTTCAATGTAGCCTAGGGGCCTGTCAAGCCATTTATTTTTTTTACATTCGCAAGAGGGCTATAGTAAGGAGGATAATACATAAATTCTAACATATGTGTCTTTCAAAAAGTTTATTAGACGTAAGACGAGGTCAGAATTATGTAGTGACAGTAGAGACGCCGAAATTGTTATCTGCACCATATACAGCGGTAACCAGTGTTACGAAATATAGAATGGCGATCTGTACAAATATGATGCCAACGGCTTTGGGGGGCGATTAGGATTACTGGTGTAGGTCACTTCCATAAGAGTGAACAGCCCCTGATTTATTCTATTGATGATGTGCTGTCGTTATTTTAAGTCGTAAAGTCAACTCAGTGCTAATTGTTACAGTAGTCTGTGTTATAGTGTCAATGCGTAATCTGTGAGGTCTGGGAACCCTGGAACCAAATAGCGTCAAAGAAAGAAGGTAAGAGCATGGCGAAATATGCAGCAAAAGCATATTTAAAATTCGCATGCATATCGAATGCTGTTCTTTCTTCGAAAATATTTTTAGAGGATTATCAAATATAGGTTTAATGTTCATTGTTGTTGCTCATTCTTCTCTAAGCTGTTCAATACGTGCGATGAGTGATTTTCTTAAATTTTGAGCATGAAATTTTCCGAAAACTCGGCAACACTGTCTAGACAATAAGTCTGGTTAGCTTCATGCCTAATTCAGGAAAAGCTTCTTACAAAGTGTATAACCAAATAGATCTGCAAAAATATACAGATGATTGATATTATCGTGATGTGGTAACTATGCAGAAAAGGTTATTATAGTAGAAGAAAGTCATACATCCAGTATTCTTGAAAAAATAGAAGGTTTCCAAAAAAATTTTTTACTGAAATTTTTGAATCTGTTGAGTGTTTGAGTCCGTCTCATTCTGTAACGTATTTAATCGAAAAATTTCTGTGAAGGATGTGTTAGAAGTTTTGTATTTGAAAATTGAGCTCAATCATAGGTTTAATGGAGAGAGCAAAGCCACGAAGGAAAACCTTTTAGTACAGGAGATGGTCACGCACTTTTGAAATATTTAAACTTTCTTTACGTAGGTTTTCAGTAACTTAGTGTTGATTCATGTAATCGTACTATCTAAGATTCAGATTCAACTATCATTTTGTGTATTAATTGGATTCCATTCCATTTTTTTTGTTCACAGTGCGAGCTACAGTCTTGTGTCCTAACGAATTAGCTAAACGCTGTAGATTCAAATGTGTATGATTGTTACAAATATTAAAACAAAGGAGGGTCCAGATATAATTTTGCCTGAGGTTGAGATGGCACTAGTCTGTATTAAAACCAAACAAGCTGCAAGCCCAGGTAACATCTACCCAGAATTACTGTAGTTAATTAATGAACAAAATCTAAAAACAATGGTGGACCTTTTAAGTATCATATACAAGAGTCATACCTGTCTGAGGTAAACATTTGTTCTCATATCCAAAAAACAGGAAGCGATAAAATGCAATGAGTTCCTTCTTTATGGCCAAGTATTAAAGTTGTTGAGAAGATGTAAGCCAAGAATAAATGGGTTACCGAGAGGAACTGTGCACAAGGGAGAGCTTGTTTGCACTGTCGACCATTCTACAAGGATGCAGAGACCAACGAAAGGTGTGCGTTATATGCTACTAAAAAGCATCTGACTGTGTGAAACATAAAGACTACTGAAAATTCTAGGAAGTAATGGCATTGACTCATAGAATCTGAAGATTATACAGAATTTATACGAACACCAAGAAGCTTCAATGAGATTAAAAAGCATCGAACCAAGAGCTGCATCTTTAAGGACGGTGTCCGACAGGGATATATCCTCTTCAATATGTATTCGGAAGTTATATTTGAGCAAGCACTTGGTACTTGCGCAGCCATGCTCGCGAATAGTTCTGACGGTCTTCAGAGACTAATTGGCAGAACAGCTTCAGTAGGAAACCATAATATGAGACTACAGACAAGTAAACATAAGACAGAGACCATGGTGATAAGCAGAAATCTAATACTTATTAGATATAAGAGTTCATTGAAGATCAACTTCAAGAGTTCAGAAATTCATATATTTAGGTAGCTAGATTACAGAGAGCTTGAATCCAGATGTAGAAATAACAACTATAAAAGAGATGGCCAGAACAATCAATATGCTCCTCTAAAACTAATATGCGAGGGTAAAATCGAATGCATAAGAGGGCCGTGGCGTGGGCAAACCTCATGGTTGGAAAACGTCAGAGACTCGACAAAACTGGATTCTCATACTCTACTTAGGAGAGCACCAGATAGAGAAGCATTTGAGTTGATACCTTAAGCAACAGAAGGATGTTCATATTCTATGAGCATTGAAATAGCAGAATAGTCACGACATGTGTCTCTGCCATATTTCAGGTAGCAAAGGATGTTTAACTTCTCTGCGTCTTCCGGTTGAGAGTACGAAACCCATCCGTTATATGAAAATCACGACTGAACGCACTTCAGAGCAATTTTCAGGTGGTAAATCAATAACCAACAATCCGCATAGCTGGCTAAACATAAACAGGGTCGTATATCACGCATTACAAGTTGCAAAACTGCCATTTCTGGCTGTGGCTGTCGCTCGCATCCCCAGGCGTTATATCGTGCGGTGTTGAAGAGCTTTCAACGCGAGTGTGGCTATACGTGATAGCGTGTATATAAATACAGGGTGGCTGCATTTAGTTCCTGTGACATAGATTCCAATACAGTATTCCTATGGAATAAAAAATAATTCCCAACATACCTCTTTTGCGCCAAACAAAAGTTGAAATCAAGAAATTCCAGCGCTCTGATTGGGGGCGAAATTTGTTGATAAGTGCTTCCCGACTCTGCATCCTCCTGAAAATTTATTTATGTTGCTTGATGTTCAAGAACACTGTTTCTCTTTCCTAACAATCGAATAGCGAACGAGTGCAAGTGAGAGAGCAGTCCCAAGGAGCGCTCCTTTCCATTGGTTTCAAGAATAGTGCGCTTGGCAAAATATTTTACACTATTGGTGGTCTTAGAAGCTAGTTAGTGAGACAATAAACGGACCAACCACTCGCCAAACCGATTTTTCCACACCTAACATACATACATACTTAGTTCCATCATTCCGTTAAGGAATATAGGGCCCCTACAATCTGACGCAAGTCTCATCTATTCTTCACAAGTGCGCTTTATCTCTCTCCATGTCTTGCCCGTTCTTCATGCCACGTCTGTAACTGGCTTCTCCAGGTCAGTTCCTATGTGTCTCTCTCCTCGCAGAATGTGACCTATCCAATTCCACTTTCTCTACCTGATCTCCGTCCCTACTCTCATCAGCGTTGATATGTTCTACAATTCCTCATTTCATATTATTTTCCTTGGCCAAAAAATCCGTTCGACCCTTTGTAGACATCTATCGATGAAAACCTGGAGTTTTTGCTTTGGTTTTGATTGGGTACGGGGTAGATTGTCAAACGCCCTTCTTGCTTTGAGTAGACGCTGTTGAATATCTTGATCTGTCCCTCCTGTGTTATTGACTATACTGCCGAGATATTCAAAGTAATCAACTCTGAGTCGCTTTGCTGACAAGAAGACGAGGTCCTTCACATTTAATCTTAGTCCCATATTTGAAGGTATGTATAACTTTGGTCCATCTGGTATCGTTTTTGCTTGTAGAGGTTTCTTTGATGAGTTGGTTTAAGGCGACGAGGTCCTCAGTCTCCTGCACCTGAGAGTTTCCCTTTAATTCTGGTCCACCCGTTTGTCCGTGCTGAGATTTTCTCCTTCATCCTTCTCATTTGTCCTGTACGATAGCCTTGTCGTTAGCCTACTGTCTCCTCCGTTATAATCTGGGTTTAGTTTTTTGGCATAAGTCCTTGGTTCCATACCAAGGTCCTTCCATTCAGTATTAGTTTTTGGAATCTGACTTTGACGTCCTCTCCTTTAGCTTTTTCTTTCGTCGCAGCATCTCTGATCTTATTTTGTATAAGTCTCTCTTCTTTTGTAAGTTCGCAGTCTATGAAAATGTCTTTATCCTTCAACTTATTTTTTGCCTTAAGGATTTCCATTTTTTTGTCCCATGAAGGCAGCTCTATAGAGTATTTTTTCTCGGTGATTCTGCGAACGTTGCTGATGGATGCTTTCACCCATATCTCACGCTCTATTCTGTGTTTGATCTTAGCTTTCAATATTTCATTATCATCTGTTTCCATATCGACACCAGTTATAACTAAGTTGTTCCAGATCTTATCTTTTTCAGGCCTCGAGTTAGACCAACATCTTATGTATATTCAAATGTGAATATACCTAAGTATATTCATACATAGTATATTACACCAGAGTATATCATTTTTCATATGTACATTCAACGTCCTATGAATATTCAAAATACGCATGTTCAAACTGGAATATCTAATGTACATTCTGTGAATGTACATATCCATATAGTGTTATGTGGGATTCCTTCCTTGTTTAAATGTTTTTATGTTTATGTTTCTTTACCTTGCTAAGAAATATGCGAAAATGCACATACAAGAAATAGAATGTGTCATGTGTCATTTTTTTTCAATATTTGATACAAAGTCCACAAAGACGACGATGATTTTTGTAGTAAATCATATTAAGTCCGCTAAAACCAAAAGCTTACAATTTCTTTGTCACACTAATCTAGCATGATATGCTCACTATCATCTTATACAATTGCTCAGATATTTTTCTAAAGTGAAAGTATATAAAAAAAATATTATATTTAAGAACAATATTCTGTTAAAAACTGGTCTGCTGTAAAATCAGATAACCGAGACTTGGTACTCAGTGGGCTCTTGAGGTGCAGATCTCAAAAATGTCCGTCATGTCATACCCTGATCCTGGCAACTTTTTCACGATGCCCTTTTTGAGATATTTTCTAACTTGATAGGGAATTTATAGGTATTAAAAGATTTCGGCAGGCCTTTTTGTGTAGGTGAGTCTGGTGATGATGGTGGTTTGGCCCATTGGTTAAGTAGAATAGCTGAAGTATCACTTTGTAGAGCTTGCATCCACTACAAGCTCTTGAGCCACTGCAGGGAAATTAAAAAAATAGTAGATGAGTAGACTACTAAGCAAGTGGGAAAATTCAGTGCGTCATTGAATAAGTTTTGAAGACACCAGAGCACACATAACAAGACGTGGCCTTCAAATATGCTATGAGCTATTTGCTGTAGAAGAGCCCATCATATTTTCAGCTCTTTACTTTGTAGAGAATAAGTGTTTGTTGTATTTACTCAGTGACAATCGCTGAACTGAGGTATGACTAGCATACTGTTAACGCATAATTATGTTGCTTTACGTGGGAGAGTGTGTGCTCAGCTGTAGGGTGACTGTATTTACCACATGGATCCGATTGGCCTACGGGGGCCACAGCTAACACTACTACTACTATTACTACATAGAAGAGAATTTAATAGATTTGGTTTAGATACGTACTAGCAAAGGTCACGTGAAGACCTTCATATCCATAATTGATAACAAAATTGTAGCCTTCTTCTGCGCTCTAACCTGACAAGTAAGGAGACCCCACATTCTTCAATAAATTCATGAGAAGTTACCTTCGAACTACCTAATTCTAGTAAAAATTGTGCAGAATATTAACCAGCCAGTAATTCATTGTAAGGATAATTTTCTACAACGTATATAATGTATGGAAGACATTTAGCACTTTTGCGGGAGGTCAAATGTTTGGAGACATTCTTAACTCGATGCTAACATGGAGGCCGCATGTTGACAGACTCGTGTCCAGATTGACTGTGACCTTCTGGTAGCAGCGGAGGGTAGTTGGAAGGATATGGGCATTGAACCCCAATATAATGCAGTAGATGTACACTGTCATCATAACGCCTCGAATACGGTGGTCTGCTAGCCTTTCGTGCAGAAATCCAAATCCGAAGTTTAGGATGCATACAAAGGCTTGCCTGCATGGGCATCACACGAGCAATGACCCCTGCAGCACTGGAGGTCCTACTCGCACTGCCGATGGTGCCATCTTGGATAAGGATGACAGCGAAGGCAGCGCACCTGAGAATGTGGAACCCTGGTAATTGGCAGATAAGGGGACGCAAAGATAGCCAAGCTGGCGGAGGAAGATTTGCCTATCTCTGCCTACAGGGTTGCCGAGGCAAACCGCCTATGAAGGTTGGATAAATCTTTCACTATGACCATTCCCAGTTCCGAAGTGTGGAAAAGAGGGGAGATTCAGTTTCCCGGAGAGACATTGGTATGCTACAGGGACAGCCTTCGTCTAGCTGGTGGCTAGGCTTCAAGAGCAGGGTTGTATGTGGACAATCGAGGAGTGCGCGAGAGTTACCCTATAGGCGCAAACACCACGATTTTCAAAGCAGGAGTAGAAAGGGCACGGAGCAGAAGGTTTGCATCTGTTCTGACAGTCAGGCGGCACCAACAGCCCTCTGCGGGTCCAGGACTAGAGCACCCCTGGTTCACAAGTGCGCGGAGAGACTGAAAGAGCTGGAGAGGCTGAAGGAACCTACCTTAATGTGGATCCCGGGTCATAAACGGAGGCTACTGGTAACAAGGAAGCCGATAAGCTGGCCATTTGCGCGCCCAGAACCAGGGCACCCCGCGAAGAGAGTGAAAGAGCTGGCGAGGCTGAAGTAACTTACCTTGATTGGTGTCCCGGGTCATACGGGGATCATTCGGGTCATGCGTAGGTTATTGGTAATAAGGAATAATAACCTGGCCAGACTCGGTATCGAGGAACAGTTTGTTGGCCCGGAGGCCGATACAGGATTTGAATCCGATTGATTCCAACCAGAGAAATAAATTACCCCCCCCCCTAAGCGGGGCCTACATACTGACCTTTGTTAAACCATCGGGAAGATTTGGCATGGAGAGACGGGTTAAGATGCGGCCTCCACGTCAGCTTCGAGTCAGGAATGACTTCCAAGTGCTTGACCTCCCGCGAAAGTGCTAAATGCCTTCCATGCATCTTAGATGTTCGCCGGTGTACGCCATCCTTGAATTATTCTATAGGACTTCTGCGCCGGCACTCTGTAACTTAGAAACATGTTTCTATGCATTATAGGACCGGGAGGCTTCGTAAATATGTCCTCCTAGTAGGAACTTTCAAGCACCCGAAACTGCCCGACCATCATCGTCATGGTCGTCATGATGATAGAAACATGTTTCTATATATTAAGTTACAGTGTAACAGCGCCGGTACTCTGTAACTTAGAGATAGGAACATGTTTCTATCACTATGGCGACCATGACGATCGGGAAGTTTCAGGTGCCTGCCACATCGTGCCTACTGTGCCTACTACGCTGACATATTTACGAAGCCACCCGATCCCATGGTACATAGTGCATAGAAACACGTTTCCAAGTTACAGAGTAGTGGTGCGGTGCTGCATTCTATCACAGACCGTGCTTAGGGATCGTCCAGAGCCGATTGCCCATAATCATCCGCATAATTCTGTGCTTGGAAGTCTTGTTGCACCAGGCTTTCCAAAAGTCTATCCGTGACAAGATACTATAGAAGGGACGACAGACAGTCGCCGTGCTTCCCTTTTATTTACTCATAATATGTTTCCAGACGTTCAATACTCAACTTATGACTGATTTACTATAGGTCCGTATTCATAGTCGTTTCTCAAGTATCCCTTAAGTATTACTCAGTTGAGGGTTACTCAAGGGATCCTCAAGTGTGGCTTTCCTTGCTTTGTTTCCTAGACAACATCTTGCCAGACAGCGGTGTTCATTCAGCGACGTTGTCATATTTCAAACGTTAGTCAACTGGTTGTGTCTATGCCTACGCGTTTTTATGTTTTCTGTTATATCTCTTTTTGTTTTGTGCCAGTATTTCGTGTTTTTTGCCGGACATTTTTCCGGATGTGACAGAAACTGACAACATCGTACTCCAAAATTAACCAACAAAATCGCCTTCACTGCAACGAAATGGCATGTTGACATGTCTTGCTGACATTTCGTTACTTGGGTATTACTCAAGGGAGCCTTACGTAAGGGACACTCAAGTAAGGTTTTGAAACACAAAACCTTGCTTAAAGGGCCCTCAAGTATTAAGTGGCCCTTAAGTATCGACTATTAATACGACCCTTAGTCGCTCTTTTCAATATCAACGTACGTTTTTGCGGTAACGCGCCGGTAGCGGCTGCTTTTGAATTTGCATAGAACGTAAAATAATTGCGTTACTTCAGTAAAAATAATTATAGTTTTTATGTATAATAAAATATGCCTTTCCATTATACAACACAGTAGCGCGGAATTCGTAGTATTTGTCAAATCCCTAGTGCTAGCTCAATAATAATTTAAGCCAATATCTAATATCAACTGTCAAACGGGTGACTGTTTAATGTCCAGAAATGAAATAAAACAAACCATTTACCACATTTATGTCGTAATTATACAGATTTGTCAATTGAATAACAGCGTATCAAGAGGATTGCGTATGATGTTTTTGAAATAATTACGTGATTTGTAATTAATTTGTTTTCATTGGAACTGCATCCCTGGATATTGGCCATAACTGCATTACCTCTAAATCTAAATTTTATACGAACATCCGAAAAATATCGTAATGCCGCTAATTCGATTATTTGCCATAAATCCGCGTGTAACAGTTTGGAATCAGAACTGTTTGGTCATTTTTTATATTTATTTGACGGTTTTAATATGCTCACATAGGCATTTTCCGCAAAGCGGAACATCATACGCCCAGTGCCGGAGTTCGGCGTCATAAAACTGTAACGCTCAAAGATGTATAAATAAATAAGTGAAAAAATTATCTTTATTTTCGTCTCAGGCAAGTTACATTTTGTACAGTAAACTATCGTGAGGTGGATCATGTAAATCTGGAGGACTAAACCTAAAGCTATCTACATCAAGAACGCCTCTACTGAATATAAACACTTCGGAACAAGAAAATTGTTAATTTGGTAAATACAGGGCGGGCCAATAGTGCGTGGACGGAGGATTGTGGGCTTACTAAGAAATATTTCGAAAATCTGTCACTTGATCGTGGTTGGGACCCTTGAGGGCTATAACCTAAAAATATTTTCACTTAAATTTTGACGTTTATACAGGGTGATTCATATCAAACTTACGTTTTTTTTATGGAACCCTCTATATGATATTGCATATTTGGATTCCTTGCTTAATTCTAATGTGACTTTATGTATCATACATTGAACTTTAAACGAACCGTTCAGGCGCAAATCACCACTTTTGGTATAAGTAGGTATCAGAAAAAAATTGACTATCGCAGCGATTATAAAACTTAGAAGGCCGTGACTTTGCGGTACGACTAAGCATGAAATGCCTCACCTATGGTCACACGGCTAAATTTGAATTCTTTTTGTACTTGGAGAAATCAGTAGATTAATTAAGGAAACTTCAATCACAGATAACTTTACTTTTTCAAATGGGAATGCCTATTTTGGTTTAAAGAATCGAATGTAAAATTTGATTACCTTTCTAACGATATAGCATTCTTGATATCAATTTTTTTGGTTTTAATTTTATTTCAAATTTTCAGTAAAATCGATGTTTTTCAATTTTCCTGCGTGCAAGCAACCTAGCAGGCCATGAAAAATAAACAAAAGCCATCTCTCTCATCATTTTGCCGTAAAATTAAGAATCTACCAAAAGCTTGTGCGAATAAAGAACATCTGATCTGAGTGAAATGGGTTAGAAAAATCGGGTTACTTTACAATCCTGTTTAAATGTGCTAACTTTTAATGGCACCTGCCAAGACACTTCAGTGCATTTTTTTTAAAGGAGGGTCTTTCAAAGTTGACAAACCTTAAAAATTTTAAATTCATAGTTTAACTAATAGTCTTCATTCTAGAAAACTTGGGGCAATTGTGTAATTATTTTTGACTGTGCTTCTAGAAATGTTATTTAGGGTTACGGTTCCAAAGTTTGAATGAACAAAAATAATAAAAGTTAACCACAATAACCGAAAAATTGTTATAAATTGACCAAATTTCTAGGTTTTTTTTAAATGCCCATAATTTTCAAACTGCATAGGGCTAATATGGAAGAAACCAACTATCTTAGTAGAAAGATGCAAACTAACTAGATTAACAAGGCAAGATTATGAAAATTCCTTACAACACATCAGCTCTAACCGGATACAACAGCGGCAAGATATCTAATGTCAATGGAGTAGCTGGGGTATAACAGAAGTGTTTGTTTTTCACAGCCTACTAGCTATTGAGGTCTACAAAGCTTGACAACTTGCCAAAACGATTAAAAATTTTGAAACAAAAGGAAAACTACCAGCGATTTTTGCTTACAGTCTAACATGTTTAGAATGAAATTTCACATTTAGTGGGATAAGAAAAATAGTAATTTCCGTTTAGTTAAGTCAAAAGTAAAGATATCTCCAACTGGAGCATTCCGAATATCTATTGAAATAATTGCTAGAATTTTTTAACCACGCTATGTTGTAATTGTGATTATTTCATGTAGTTTTCTGCAAACTAATTTATGTTTTACAATTCAAGCAGACCGCAATTCAAGTTTCATTTTCCGCGGTTTTTGCTAATAAGTAGAAGTACCTACTGAAGAATTTGAAGGGTTCCAGTCAGAGGTATTATTACTTTTGACTTACGGAAATAGCTACTTTTTTATAGCATTAAACGTGAAAATTTATTCAAATTTATTCAGAAGACATAGATATTCTATTGCCAGCAACAATCACTAGTATTTTTGCTTTGAGTAAATATTTTTTCACTGACTTTGGAAATTGGCGAACAGCTAGTAGTAGGCTGTGAAAAATGAGCGTTCTTGTTACCGCTATTGTTTCTAGTTAGAGCTAATATGTTGTAAGGAATTTCCGTAATCTTGCCTCGTTGCTCTAGTTGTTTGCATTTTTCTACTAAGTTAGTTGCTTTCTTCCATATTAATGAGATCTTGTTTATTTTTCATGGCCTGCTAGGTTGCTTGCATGCAGGAAAGTTGGAAAACACCGATTTGACTGAAAATTTGAAATAAAATGAAAACCAAAAGAGATTGATATCAAGAATGCTATATTGTTAGAAAGGTAATCAAATTTTACATTTAATTCTTTAAACCAAAATAGGCATTCCCATTTGAAAAAATCAAGTTATCTGTGATTGAAGTTTCCTCAATTTATCCTCTGATTTCTCCAAGTACAAAAAGAACTCAAATTTAGCCGTCTGACCTGAGGTGACGCATTTCATTCTTAGTCGTACTGCAAAGTCACGGCCTTCTAAGATTTACAATCACTGCGATATTCAATTTTCTTCTGATACGTACTTATACGAAAAATGGTGATTTGCGCCTAAACGGTTCGTTTAAAGTTCCATGTGTGATACATAAAGTCACACTAGAATTGATCAAGGAATCCAAATGTGCAATAATATGTAGGGGATTCCATTCAAAAAAATGTAAGTTTGATACGAATCAGCCTGTATAAACGTCAAAATTTAAGTGAAAATATTTTTACGTTATAGCCTTCAAGGGTCCCTACCATGAGCAAGTGACAGATTTTTGAAATATTTTTCAGTAAGCCCACAATCCTCCATCCACGCACTATTGGCCCACCCTGTATAACGTTACCACATTTTTTATTTCAGTAGATAAAATAATAAAAATGCTCGGTAAAAGCTAGGTAATTTGTATGAACTTTTATATTTGGCGAATGGTACAATTTTGCAAAAAGTTTTCCTTGAACATGAATACAGAGTTCGAGCACATAAAGGCCGTACAATATTAAAATATTAAAATGTTTAAAATGTTGCTTTCATGAGGCACATTTTGAAATCCCCTCCATACCTACATCTAACAGCACACTTTTGAGTTAAGAACAATAAGTTGAGTCAGTCGACCAACCCCACAAAATAACTTCATACCTTAACTTGCTCTCAATGTGACCAAAAACTAGCACAATCTAGGCTATTTATGTAGCAAGTACATACCTTAGGGCTTTATTGATGAGTCCAAAAGTTTATTTGGGAAAGTTTTTTGCTTCGTTAATTTTGTGACAAACGCCACAATAATCCAATAAATGAATAGTGTTGTTTGCAGCTAGTATGATATTTATAATACTTGGCAGAATGACAGTAACAGCTGAGTCCAATTTTTTCTGTTGATTAGGCAGCGTCGACTGCTAAGGTCATTGGATGCTTAACTTATCCTAAATACAGAAAAGAAACATAAAAACAGTATAAAAGGATTTGGACCACTTTCAGATCCTGAAATACAAGTTTGCTTGTCGTAGAAACTGTAGCAGTTTTTTAAATTCTGTCGGACAAAATGAGAGGATAGTTTTGAGCTCAGTGGTCAGGTTTGCGCTTTGTCTGTAGAGGGCATCAACAGATGTTGGACCGTGAGTCTCTGTGTACAGTGTGGACCTTTTGGAATTTCATCTCCATTAAACAGATATAAGTGCGCCATGTTGGTGTGACCAATGCGTAGTCTACACAGTAACACCTGTTCTTGTCGGGTTAGACCGTTTGGATAGTTGTCCTTATCCACATTAGCTGAGTCCAATTAAGTGATGTCCAATAAACAAGTATCCGTAGCAAATATCCCCTATGTCTCTTGAAGGTCATATTTTTATCCAAATGTGCACCCTAAAAATATTACATCATTACGCCACTCTAAAGCAATATTGTTAATACTAATGGAACAGGTATCTACTTGCATGTAGCAAATGTATGTCCTTGTAATCTCACAGGACCAAACAATTAAAAAGTTGCCAGACCATCTTACTAGATACATAATTATTATATTTTTGAACTTGTCAGTTCGAGCTCAAAGAAAACCTGAACTTCCAAAGAAATACAGCACTCAAGTTCGATGAGAGTAAACGAATTCATCCAAAAAGCTTATTCAAAATTGAGAATTTTATTGTACAAATTTTGAGCTTAACTAATCTTGGGCTGAAGCTAGAAATCAGAGCTTATGAAAAAAGTGAACACGTGTATTGTTTAGCAATCAGCAACTACTGGCAGCTTGCAATAATGCTGTAAAAATGTAGAATATATTGCACTCATTGTAATGAACAAGACTTTAGCAGCTAATCTTGGCTAAAAATTAAATTATCATAACTCAGATAATAACTCAAGAACCAGTAGAAGGCACCCAATATTTAATTAGTAAATAGCTACGTTTACAACTGAAGGTGTAAAAATTATTGCGTTCATTGTAATGCAGCAGCTAACATTGGCTAATAACTCGAATAATAGCTCAAGAACCAATGGAAGGCACCCAATATTTAATTTATAAATAGCTAGGTTTATAACTGAAAAGTATCAAAAAGACTGTATTGGCCATAATTTGAAGAAACAATAATGTAACAGTAACAGAGCTGATCCAATCTTCTTGTACTTTTGCTTGGTTTGCAAGTTTCTACAGGCAGCGTCGGTAGAAACTTTCCTCTCTTTTGGATGTTATCTGTATCTGATCAGCATTATCGCCCCCGCACATGGGTCATTCTGATCGACTCGTTTGCCATGGGTCGATCGGAGGTGGGGGTCTATGTGTTTATAGTCGCACACGGGTGGATCAATACACCAAAAAATTCAGTTTACCATAGATCTTTATTTTATCCAATGATTACACGTGGAACCCCTGTACCTCAGAAGCTTATTGAATTATTGAATTATTACTATTACTACAAATAATTATAAAATCAAGATTGATTTGACTGTATGACATCAAATGTTTACTGCCTTCATACGCGCAAGACGCACGAATCATTCGAACTACACTTCCGTTCTACTGGAATGCAAGTAAAAACAAGAAAATTGAAAACGCACGTCTTGAGACGACCATCTAATGACCCGTTAGTGACGTTCCAATACCTTGCATGAGGACCCGAGTGGACGTGCGTCGGGAATCGTGTCCACCACATCGGCGGTCGACCTGTGTTCAGGGGTGCAGCTTTCCACGATTGCAACCGACATTCTTTGGGTACAATGACAATTGAGAATATCCTTATCACCTACTTAACGTTTACATACACCACTGGAGAGGCAAAAAGTCTCAGGAGATACGAAGGTGAGAGGATAGGTTAGTAATGTTAGTGGGACATCAGTATGGTAAATTGCTGTTGGGTATCGATGTCGAGGTGGATTATGATTAATAATGACAATAACTGAACATACCGGTCCTCTAGTTATCTTCCCTCCCCTCCCCTCCCGATGTTGATTATAGGTCAGGGTGGCCCAAAAAGGATGGACGCCTGCGATATCTCGGTAACCGTTAATCGTATAACTTTGAGCAAAAAATATTATCAGATAAATTGGCTAAGAGAAATCACTGGAAACTATTTTCAAGTTCCTTAGCTAGCCGCCAGGGAGCGTACCTGTTACGATCAAACGGAAAAGGGGATTTTTCTCAAAAATGTTCGTAAATAAAGTTATAATTTATCACCATCATGTAGACTGGACGATTTTTGACTTTTTTTTGTTAATCGTTTTTTGCTCTATTTTGTGAGATGTAGTGGTGGGAGAGCGCCAAAAAAGTTTTTATCTAAATGGCAATAACTTTGGTATAACTCAACTTAATTAAACAAACTGGGTCTCGTTTGAAGGAGCTGTTCTTACCTAATATATAAAAATTAGCGAAGTTGGTCTTGACTCATTATTACGCATTATTACGTAAATTTAAATTGTAGGCTACATCTCTTTTAACACAGATAGATAGAGGACTAAATTCTTAAGAAGTCAGAGCAAGATTCGACATGCTAGCTGCTTTCAAACCGGATATATCAATAAAAAAAGTATTATGACAAGTGTGCTGTGAATTTTAGAAACGTTCGATGCCTTCAGGGATATAGCCTCCATTACAACGTTTTAGTAATAATTTCACAGATAATACTCAAGTAAAACTACTGGAAATCATATTTTGACCTTGAAATAACCACCAGGGGGCGCAGTCGGCGCCAATAGGTGCTGAATTTATTTTCATAATAATGGAACTTTTAAAAAAAACGAACAATGTTAAACTGCAGTATAAAATTGAGTGTAATTTTTATTACTCATTAAATGTTCATTTAAGTTGATCACAAAGTGCTGTATAAACTCAACAAGCGAAGATAGTAAGAAAAAGTCAATATGAGTAGATCTTACAAATTAAGGCTAATTAACAGAGTAAGGTGGTACAACAACAAGGATAACAATTAAAAAATACATAATCCTAATTCACGTGCGCATAATATACCTATTGGCGGTGTCGTAATGGATGTTCAATGACGTCCATCGTTTTCGATGCATTTATGCATCGATTCACGGGTACCTACACCTGCCGGTTTGAGCATCTAGAGTTACATTAAAAATAGGCATAGTAATCACGTGTGAGTTAAGTTTATGTACTCTATTTGTTAACCTTGCTGTTATACTTTGCGTTATTTTGCTGTTAATTGGCCTTCATTGTTAAGATCTATTCACATTGTTTTTTCTTACTAACTTTTCTTGTTGAGTTTATATAACACTTTGTGATCAGCTCAAATTGGCGTTTGATAATAATAAAAATAGTAATCAATTTTAAACTGTAATCTTGTTTCTTTTAAAAGTACCACTATTATGAAAATTGAATACACCAGTCATTGGTGCCTACTACGCAACCTCGTGGTTATTTCAATCAGAAGATGATTTCTAATGGTTTTGCTTGGATATTATCTGTCGAATGATTACTAAAACATTGTGATGAAGGCTATATCCCCATAGAAACTCACGACATACTTGTCATAATAGTTGTTCTATTGATATGTCCGGTTTGAAAATAGCTAGAGGAAGTTGAATCTTACGCTGACTTTCTAAGAATTTTGACCTCCGTCTACCTATCTTGGAAGAAGTACAGCATACCATTTAAAATTTTCGAAATAATGCGTAATAACTATTATGATCGCAAATACCGCCCTGTAGCTACAAGGTCGATAGTTCGATACCAACTTGGACAATTTTTATGGAACAGATTATTAGGTAAGAAGACCTATAGCTTGTCGAAAATTGTCCTGTCTACATGACGGTTATACTTATAGTATAGCTTCATTTACGTATTGTTTGAGAAAAAGCAGTTTTTTCCGATTCATCGGATACAGCGGATACTTGCGGAATTTCAAAATAATTTCCAGCGATTTCTCTTAGCCGATTCACCTGATAATATTTTTTGTTCGAGGTTATCGTATGATCAACGGTTACCGAGATATGCTATGCTATGGGTAGTCCCAGTCGTAATAGTGCCCCAAGGATTTCTTGTGCAATTGTGTATGAAAACTCGGCGTTTAACGTAAACCAGACGCAGGTTTCATATAATTCTAATGATCATATTCGTACCTCAGTACAGTCGGCCTATCTTGAACATAAAAAGAAGAAATGAGTTGTATGTGAAGGGTAGCTTTTATCCCTTATTAGATGAGTTTTTTCTCTGAGGGATTTTTTTTGTCCATCAGCAAGCTTAGCTATTGTAAATTGGATTTTCTGTATCTTTTGAAATTAATGTTTACTGGTTCTTCGTCAAATGTACCGCAGTTTCTGATTGCTTAACGAAACTTCAACGTTTTCACCTTTTGCTGTTGTTTATATCAGTTAACCGGAACATAGGGTAGCTTCACCCTCATGGGATCTCGGCTTTTGGGTCTTCTAGTAATGCTGCCCTCAATTTGTAGGTACAATAAGACTATATAAGATCAAACGATATTCTCGGACCTTAGTCACATTTTTAACTAAAATAGGCCGTAAAATCATATTTTGCGCATATAAAATTTTCTTACATCAAATAAGGAACCGGAATATAAAATTCATAGCTTTGGTATAGTTTACAGCTTTAGCAGATTTTTGTGACGTAAGGTCCGTGTTGTGGATTAATGTGTTACTAAGCTTACATTACAAAAACATCTAGATGATGTGTCAAAGGATATCTATTGTTAGAGACAGTCCCGATGACGCTATGGAAGTGGGTCATGGTTTCTTACAGGAAAACTTCATGTCAAGGGTATGAATGGAATGGAAGGTGGTGAACTTTCAGCATTCCACCGTGCCTTTTGAGTATTTGAGCCGTGATCCTGTAAGTATCTACAATCGAAAGCCGCGAAAGCCTTAACACTTTTAATCGTGGACAGTAAAGTCAAAAAATATATGTAAACCTGTTAACTACTGTATATATACTTATCTATATAAGTGCATTCATCTCGGCCTGTTGAGTAGAAATACTATCTGGTTACTATTTGTTGCTATTCCTATAAATCCTCTATTTCTTCATTTACATTTGACCACGATTTTCCTCACTGAATGTTCGTGATTCCAAATGACTACGTTTTCTTGTAATCTTTTGAACGCTTTGATTACCATTATAAAAGACACGTGTTTTGTATTTACACGTTTTTAAGAGACAACAAGATAGTTGCGAGTAGCAAGTGCAGAAAAACACATATCTACAAATAGCCCCACAGGAAGTATTATTACGTTTAGTTTAGTGTTATGTCCCAAACTATGTGATGCTTTACTTATACACAGATACCAGGATTATGATTTATTTCCATTACTTGTGATTTCTTTACCTCTAAGGTACATATCTATGGTGTTTCCAAGATGCTCGAAATGCCACATTAGCAGGCAAGACTTTTGTCGTTGGGCTTCAGTTTTATGAAAACACCTCCACGAGTAGGATTCCTTGAGAACTTAGCTCAACTATCACAAAGAACAAGCCAGGGAACTAACCCATTTTTAACGCCACATACGGTGGAAAACGGTGGCACACGCCGACGATTTGGTACTTGTTATCGTAACAAATCAAGAGACAAAGCTCCACAACGCAAACGCATCGCTGTTCAAGATCTACCATGGTCAAACAGGCAATGCGATATGTCATGCCGAGCTGAAGCTAGCTAAAAGGCTGACTTCAAGTAAGTGCCAAAGCATATGAAACGAGACCGCTGATGACGCATAGTGGACGAAATGACTAATACTGTCAACAAAAAAATGGGCATGGGCCTTTTCGAGTGTATAGGAAAAGGATAGGACTGGTGATGGACCGGAGTAGCTTCAACTGAGAGACAGAAGATACGGTCAAGCATATACAGTCAGGAGGCAAGTCAAAAACTGGAAAGTCAGCAAACCCTAGAGACTATGGTCTCGCAGATTTTGTCTAGTGTAGAGGCATGGAAAGATAAAGAGGAACGACTTCAGGGAAGTTATTCTCAAATGGTTTAATCATTAACTCACTTTGCATTGTGAGGAATATCGTTCACGATGATCTCCGGTATATATAGAGCTTCCGCTTCAGAGGTGAGAAAGAGGGAATGGGTTTTAGCCATTCGGGCCGTAGTGGCATGTCGGATGGACGCGTTTGCATCTGTTGGATATGTGATCACAGGACTCAAGATGGTTCAACGTCGGGCGGGCAGACTCTCTCTCACACTTCCGGGTGCGCGAGCGTTTTTTGTCCTTGCGATCAAGCCGATTTCCTAAAACCTGTATAATAAAATTAAAAAAACACACACGCAGGATGGTAAACTTCTACTGACTTATCAGATAGAGTCAAAGGGTAAGTCACAGAAGCTAAATTAGCTTCTTGCTATGTAAATGCATAAAAATCACATCAAATCCGCCTGCAAACTGCAATGTTATGGCTTCCATTTAACTGTATATTCCTGTCCTGTACCTGCAACACTGGCGTCACAAATAATTTTCCATTATGCGGAGTTATTAACTTGTCAGAATCTATTTATTTCGAAATGGATGAAGCCCGTCACCATTCAGAGGTAGTGGATGGTAACGACTATCCCGATTACACCAGTTTATTATGTTTTGTCATCTAAATTAAATACCACAACCAGATTACGGTACATGTGTTATTACAGGTGGTAGACTCATTTATACAGAGGTCAATTGGAAATGGTCGAGTATTTATTTGTCTTTAACAGTATGCCTTTCCTGGTAGGTAATTGTCAAAACAATTCTCGGTACTAGAATTAATCAGGACGCATTTTCCAGTTAAATTGTCAGGACACACTAACAATTTACAACGGCAAAGAAGTTCTAACTGACCATTTATCCATCAGTAGTACATTATTTGTTATAGTAGAACGTTTCCATAAAAAATCGCAAACTGCAATTCACATTTATCTATGAGCATCCATTTAAAAGAAATACACAAATCTGCCATTATTTATAATGTTTTCTGCTAAGCAAAGTTCAATCGACACCAGACGGATTTACCAAAGAAAATAATCGAAATGTCGCTAAGCAAGAAACGGTATAAATGACGAAAGTACTAAGCAAAAATTCATATCTGATACATTCACCAATTTCAAAAAATAGTACTCCTATTTTCAAGTTGTATTTTTCAAGTGGCTAACTAGATGATTTATACAAATTTTAGCCGACCTATCGATGTTTGAAAAGTCTTTTACGTTTATATGACTTCATAGTCATATTAGAACAGGGGAGCACCTAAAAAAGTATTGCTCCGAGGTATTCATTGTAACGTATTAAGCATCATAAAACAGAAGTTTATGATTTTTCAAGTTGGTTCTTATTCTAAATATAAATTTGAACGAGTGGAAACTATTGTAACACAGACAAACAGCAGACAGAGATACCGACCGAGAATGGTTTTTCATGATGCATAATGTTATACGACTATCATACTATTCGAATTTTTTGGCGCTTATATATCTATATATCTCCGATTTTGGGCCAGATGAACGTAACCGATTTTCTGGTTCGTATCCATGGCTCTCCGGAAGCAACACTTCAAGGCATAAAGTACGCCGCTGTTACGGGTCGACACGCTGTTCGCGAGTCCTCCAAAAATTAGAGATTTTAGGTGGAAAAACTGTGATTTAAATCGGGATTTTTCGTTGACACCTGATTTGAACTGTAACGTGTGTGAATTTGAAGTTACAACGGCGAAAAACCATCAATCTAAGCTGACAGTGATAATAGACACTGTTTTTCAACCGCACTGCTAAAAACCCAAACAAATAGACATTTTACCAGTGGTGTTCCATATTACTTCGTGAAATAATATGGAATGCATAAAGTGTAGAAAGTCTGATCCTGAACCTATGCTCAGTTGTGATGGATGCGAACGACCTATACATCACGACTGTTCGAATTTGAGTGCCTCTGAACTGAAGGTAATGGCGTTAAGGAGTAAGAGAATGCTTCGGTTCTACTGTGAAGATTGTCTAACGGGTGTTAAGTTAGTACCAACACTGATAAAAAGGGTCGATGATTTGATGAAGGAAGTAGAAAAGTTAAAAAATGCACCTGTTAATCCAGCTACAATACCGGCAGACTATGAAGAACTTCTTCGTGAAATGGAAGACAGGAACTCGAGAAAACAAAATATTATAATATACAACTTGCCAGAAACTCCAAACCTATCTAAGGAAGAGCAGGCTACTGCAGATTCACAACATGTGAAACGAATATTAGATAACCTTTCAAACGACATAACTGTTCTTGATAAACCTATGAGACTTGGCAGGTTTGATCAAACAAAGATCCAAAACCGACCTGTAAAAGTGGTACTTGGAAGTCAACAACAAGTTATCAAGTGTATTAAAAATGTCACTAAGTTAAAAGCCTTAAATGCATACCGTGGTGTTGGCCTATCTAATGATAGAACAATAAAGCAGATAGAGCAATATAAAATGATTAAATCTGAACTAACTCGCAGACAAAATGCAGGAGAAGCCAACATCAAAATAAAATACATCCGAGGAGTCCCCACAATTGTGTCAACAAACTAACTATGCCCAATAGATCAACTAGTTATTCTTGCTACTTCCAAAACGTGAGAGGGCTTAACACAAAAATCAATGAGTTTTTTGCATCAGCGAGTCTACAGGAGTATGATTTCATTGGAATTGCAGAGACATGGCTGTCCAACGATGTTGAAAGTTCCGAGTTATTTCCAGAGTGCTACAGTGTTCTACGTAGTGATCGTGATTTCATAAACTCTAAAAAAACTAAAGGTGGTGGTGTGCTATTAGCATACAAAAACAAATACTCCATGGAACGCGTGGATTCCAACTTTTCGCGAGAGTTTCCAATGGTTGATATTTTGGCAGCCAAATGCATTATCTCAGGTACTGCTTTATTCTTCTATGTTCTGTATATACCTCCTGATATTAGTAATGATGATTATTGTAGTCTTATGGTTCATTTAGGGGAGGCTGTTGTGCAACAAACAAATGTCATTATATTAGGCGATTTTAATGCTAGTCGGTACGTTTGTAAAGACACTAGTGATTTACGTTACAGTGCTATATCAAATTTCTTGGACTTTACTAATTGCAAGCAAACAAATAATGTCCTTAACTCTATGGGTCGTATATTAGATTTAGTAATAGCAACAGACAGCCTGAATTGTGAAACAACTCGTGAAGTTGCACCACTAATAAAGCAGGAAGACACGCTACACCCTTCCTTATACATATCGTTTAACTATCATACATCTATGAATTTCCCCCCTAACCCAAATAGTAATTCTTACAATTTTAAAAAAAGTTATTTTCCCGGTTTGTATAACGTACTTACTTACATAGATTGGTCATTT
Source organism: Callosobruchus maculatus (assembly GCA_951848785.1). Classification (NCBI taxonomy): domain Eukaryota; kingdom Metazoa; phylum Arthropoda; class Insecta; order Coleoptera; family Chrysomelidae; genus Callosobruchus; species Callosobruchus maculatus. The sequence continues at coordinate 46,196 of CATOUR010000369.1, forward strand.
CTGGATGAATTTCATGATGTAAATAAAATATGTGATGCCTTTTATGAGAAATTATATACAATCCTGGACTTGTACGTCCCTAAGTATAAAAAACCTAACAACAAATATCCGCATTGGTACAGCCGTAGTATTATAATAAATATAAAAACAAAACAATACTATTATAGGAAATTTAAGCAAACCAAAAAGCAGATTTATTTCACTGAATTTTGCAGAATAAGGAAATTAATAAAGTTGCAGACAAAAGAAGCATATGATACTTACCTGAAATCTGTTGAAAATGACATAATACATGACCCAAAGAGTTTCTGGTCATATGTACAATCGAAGAAAAAGACTAGTAGAATACCTGGCGAAGTTACTTACAATGGTAGGTCTTTTAATACACCTGAAGATATTGTACAAGGCTTTGCAGATTATTTTTGTACCGTTTATGAACAGTCAGATAATAATACTGGTTCGCATTGTAACAATATAACTGAAGCAACTCTAGCAGCATGTGTAGGTATTAATGAAGTATCTGAGCTGAATGTTTTGAACTTTCTTAAGAAATTGCCTAATAAATTCACATCAGGACCTGATATGATTCCAAGTTTCTTTGTTAGAGATTGCGCTTACATATTTGCTCAACCGCTCACAAAAATATTTAATGTCGCTTTAAAGACCAGTGTGTTCCCTGATAATTGGAAAGAGGCAAGAGTTTGTCCAGTATTGAAGAGCGGAGATAGCTGTGATATCACCAACTACCGCTCTATATGTATTCTAAACAACTTTGCGAAAGTCTTAGAAATGGTTATTTATGCTCCTATATATGAGTACGTAAAGTATAGAATATCTCCTTCTCAGCACGGTTTTATGCAATCTCGTTCAACAGTTACAAATCTAGTAGAAATAACACAATGTATTTCAGAAGCCTTAAATGAAAGAGGACAATTGGACGTTATTTATACTGATTTTACGAAAGCCTTTGATAAAATAAATCATCAATTACTCATTAACTGTCTGGATAAACTTGGAATCAGCGATCCACTGATAGCTTTCTTTAAATCGTATTTAGACAACAGATTTCAATATGTATCTTACAACGGTTATACATCTCAGAAATATGTAGTTACTTCAGGAGTTCCACAAGGCTCAAATCTAGGTCCCTTACTATTTCTATTGTTTATTAACAACTTAACAAGTAATCTAAATTGCAGAAATCTACTATTCGCTGACGATCTCAAAATTTATATTAAGGTAACTGGAGTTGATGACTGCCTCACTCTTCAAGATGATCTTAACAAAATTACGCAATGGTGTAAACAAAATTCATTATTTTTGAATATTTCAAAATGCAAGGTCTGTACGTTCACAAGGAAAAGTAAAATTATAGTATACAACTATGCGATTGATGGTGTCAAGATTGATAGATGTGACACAATAAGGGACCTAGGTGTTCACTTTGATAGCGAGCTAACTTTCACCATACACATGACAAAAATAACAGCTGAAGCCATGAGAAGTTTAGGATTTATAATCCGTAACTGTAAATCGTTCACAAACTTAGATGTTTTGAAAACCTTATACATTTCGATGGTGAGATCAAAACTGGAGTATGCTTCATTGGTGTGGAGCCCATACTATAATAACCACATAGCCCTAGTAGAATCAGTACAGAGAAGATTTCTAAAATTTCTGTCATTTAAGGTGGATGGAGTATATCCGGAAAGGGGTTACAGTCAACTTGTACTGTTAGAACGTTTTAACATGGATTCGTTACAGCTGAGAAGGTCATGCAACAGTATAGTATTTCTGCACAAATTAATAAATAACCAAATAGATTCCATCAACCTTTTAGAAAAAATAAATTTTCATATTCCAAGACAAAACTCTAGAAACAGCTATATGTTTTATTGTGACAATTCTAGAACAAATATATTGTGCAATTCACCCATCTACAATATGTGTCATAATTTCAACTCTGTCTCAGCTATATGTGATATAAACATAGAAACACCGCCAACAGTAGTCGCCAAGTTCAAGGAATATCATAGACCTCCAGTTAGTATTTCTTGAGCACTTCACCATCTCTTTTCTGCTTCTTTATATTCTGTATGTTTGTGTTATTCTTTATATTTATGTTATATTGATATTATCTGTTTTTACGTATTGTTTTTGTAATTTTATCATTGGCTGTTATTTGTGTATGAATTAATATGTCTGTTTTTATTAAATTCTATATTTCACAGTGATAACCACCCCGTAGCAGTGTACTATTTTTAAATGATATATTGTATAAAATAGCATGTAATTTATATATAACACTTTTTGTATATTACTAGCCCTGTAATTGGAGTAATCTGTTGGGCATTAAAGACTATTATTATTATTATTATTATTATTATTATATAATAATTAGTTATACAGGTTGTCCCAAGACGATTAAGATAAGCAATATATCGGAACTGGGCAGTATTAGAGAATTATCATTTTGAGGGTGCAAATTAGAGCCAACGTTGTATATTTTCCAACGAGGTATTTATTTTTAATCACGTGACGTCCGATTCAAAAATTATTAATGGGACACCCTATATATTAGTGCATTTCTGTGTTCCACCTGATAAAATGATTCCAACAAACTAGCACATTTCGGTTCTAAAGTGATTCGTTCAAGAGCTACAGGTACTTAAAGGATTGTACCACATGTTGAATTATTTTGCTGGTGTTCGTTTCATTTTTTGTCTTAATGGTAGTGGTACCATCCTCTGGGTTTCTGTACCTCTTGAATCAGTCCATTTAGACCCGAAGTTTGCTAGTTTGTGTTTTATAGGGAGGAATACAGAAAGGCACAAATATACAGGGTGTCACATTCATAATTTTGAATACGACGTCACGTGACCAAAGACAAAATACCTCATCAGGTAACACAATAACATGAAAAGACACAACATACTGCTTGTCTTAATCGTCGTGTGACACCCTGTATATTTAGTTCCAAAATGTAATATTTCACAGCTGGTAAAACGTCAGATGTGTCGTGGCGAAGCAATTACAACAATAAACTTGCAATTAATTTTGTCACTCACATAAGCAAGCTTGGTTCCATCAAAATTACACCTGTTTCTTGAATAGTTATAGGCTACGTTTAACTTTATACAGGATGGTCCACTTTATAATGGTATAACTTCAGTATATCATATATAGCGTTAAAATAATAGTAATTTTTATATATACTTGTATCACGGAAAGCTTTGCTTTCGAGATACAGGGTGTTCAAGTTTTAATAAAATCTAAGGATTATCCATGATTTAGAGGATACAGCGAGAAATTACCAAGAACAGTGGTGGGTATACAAATTTACCTATTTAAAAAAAACCTACTCCTACTACAGAAACCAGAGGACTTAAAATTTTTTCTGGAGTAAACATACGAGAGTATTGCTTTAGATAGTTATATATTGTGTAACCAGGAAACTGTTGAACTGATTTTAGTGAAATTTTGACACAGTATCACTACCGTGGCGAGGATGGAAAATGAGTATGGTTTTTATAAATCACCTTTTTAGGTCCATCCTATTACGGAAACTATAAGGGACTTAGAATTTTCTGTGTACCTACAAGTATTCATTGCTTCAAATCGTTTTGTATTTTGTAACTTGGACACTATTAAATTGATTCTAATGAAATTTTGGAACAGTATTACTACCGGGGTGGGGATACAAAATGCGTATGTTTGTTAAAAATCGTGTCAGTGGTAGCGTAGCAGTAATCACAAAACTAAAAGTATGAAAACAACTCAAACTTCGTTTTTAGATATATTAGGGGTTCCTGATCATTTCCTACCTTTTTTTGGATGGGGTGAAATTGGAGTGGTTGAGGGGTGGGTGGTTTTAAAACTGAAAAGTTTGTAGTATTGGTAATGGTTTGTCCATTGACCTGTGAATGTCAACCTATGTTGCGGGCGAAAGCTTCATGCTATTGGAAAATAATAAACTGGTGTCACCGTAATGTGTGGAAAGTACTGAGTCAGTCGACTTGACCCATTTTTCTCCTTTGTATGCATTGCTATCCTTAACAATCACTAATAGCCCGTTCACACGATGCGCTCAAATTACCGTTTCGGTATTTTTTTACACGGTGAGCCCACGAAACACCTACGGCGATTTCGTCGTTTCGTTCGTGAAAACCGACTAGCGGATTTGGTGGCAAACACCCAAATGAGACCTCTAACTTAAAATAGTGTGACTCCAGTATTTCCTGTTATCTATGCCTCCTTCGAAAATGCCAGTACAAAATTATGAACGTATTTACGTCCGTTCATTCAAAAATGAACCGAAAACCCGGGATCGGCTGAAAATCTGCTTACAACCGTTTTCCGTGAGAACATAAATCATTCAGTTTGCGCCGATTCATCAAAATTTCCAAAACGGTGATTTGACCGCATCGTGTGCACGGGTAACAGTACCTGAGAAAATCGGCAAATATCTCGAAAACGGTCCATCGTAGGAAAAAACGCAATGATACTTTTTTATTTTTAAAGGCAAGGACCATCGTACAGCATTATTCTTATTTGCAACAAAGTCAGTGGCGTTCAGCCATATCTCCTTTACTGGTTTTTGTAATACATTATGAACACGGAGAATCTTCAGCTTATCCTGTGTGTCCGATTTTAAACTTTTCTAAGCAACTGTTTACAAAATATTCAAAATACCTAATAGAGATTTTTTTAAAATTTGAACACCCTGTACCTCGAAAACGAAGACCATCCTATATACAGGACTTCCGGGTATACGACCGACAACGTTCCACGGGTGATAGACCTCATATTTTTATGAACATTGAGATAGGAACATGAGGACTTGAAATGCGTGATTTTTCGAGTTGCTCCAAAATTAATATATCTACTCGTCAATAAAATGCGGGTCACAGTAGGGGCTCATCCAATATACCTGGGGGCTGGGATATGTCTAGTAACATGGCAATTAGCGTAAATAAAGCCCGAGTGTTTTTTGAATCACTCTCAATGTAAACATTCCAGGTCTATAGGCTAAGACGTCAATGTTCTTACTGTTTGATATGAAGTGACAAAAATGTAAAGGTATATTTACAGGGTTAGCAAAACTGCTGCGCAAGGATCGTTGAACCAGATCACCGATACAGAAGACCACAAAGAATATTTGAAGCAAGACTTTACTTGCCAAGAGAACGTAAAACTTTACTAGCTTTATATTACTGCTAGGAGATATGCCTCATGCCAAACATACGTCATTATATGGAACAAGAAATATAGTAGTTGCAAATTGCGGCTTTTGATAGTTCTTGGCGTAAAATAACCATCCTAATACCAGCAGATCATAAATTTTTTGATATGCCTCACATTCAATATCACATGCCATTTGAATATGTTGTGTGTAAATATATCCTTCTTTTCCGGTATATATCATTGTTCTTCCGCATATATAACCAGAATAGACGAAAATAGAAGGGTGTCACATACTGTGCCAGCGCAAATGGAAATTCAGTCAGGTGAGAAATCCAGAAACAACCGCTATCCGGCTTGATGTATAAAATACCCTAGAAAAATTGAAGTTTACAGTAAGCGAAGCGACGGATGCTCTAGTTCGCAGGTATAGCAGAGTTAGGAAAAATAAGAGTATTATACTATAATACATACACTTTTCCGGTGTTTGGGAGATCCCGATACATTTTTTCTATTTGCGCAATAACGGCGTGCAATTCCATGTTGTCTATATGATCTGTATCAAAACCGTTTACCCATATTTAACCTTCATTCGATAGATAACGTGTAGTAATTCGATAATACCTGATTATAGCACCATATTGCCATCGCGTTGAATAGGTAGATTTAAAGAGGTTTTGACATAGGTACGTGAAACACTATACTAGAAGGAGAGAGACGTAATGGCGATGGAGAGGAAAAAGGAAATAGAAGAAAACTAATGAGCACTAAAGACATCAAAAAGCCGCAACACTTCTTGAAGCAATGCTACATGTAATTCCAGGAAGTTCCACCTAGCGAAGACAAGGTGTTTTAGTCGGAGTAGCGCCCGATACTGTTGGAAGCACTGGAAGCCACTGTGCCAGCTTTCTTCGCCAGGCGGCTTACCCTTAGTAAAAAAAAGTTAAAATCAAATCTTTACCAATGTTTGAGTGCCAACATTATTCAGTTTGAGGTGTGGCAACGTTCGAATTGTTGGACTGGGTATAGATAGCATATAATCTGCTTTACCTGTCAAGCTGATTGACACAGTATTTCCCATACGTTACGGTGATACCATTTCATTATTTTTCCATAGCATGAAGCTACAGTCCGAGATCCCCTTGCAACGGAATTATCGCTCGCCCGCCCGCAAAAGAAAACGTCCAACACAAAAAGGCTCGTGAATAGCATCTCCGTGGGAACCAGGACGGCAGTTTTTATTCCGCAAACTTAAACTGATATCCTAATTACATGACATGCCGATTTTATAATATATTATAAACAGATAATATTTCCAGTATCAATATATAATGGGCAATGAAAAGAGTTCCGGAAATTCCAAACCACCATATCCGAGATCTAATCTAAACTGGCCTGATTTTGACCACCCGAAAGAAAAAAGAAAAGCAGCAAATGATCAAAGCGAATTTGAACTAACACAATTTTCAAAACCGTATACTTTATCCATCTCTGCCACGGCACACGTAACGGTCTAGAAATTTAATTGCTATCAGTTTGACAATGAGATACAGGGTGGGCCAATAGTGCGTGGACGGAAGATTGTGGGCTTACTAAAATACATTTTAGAAACTTGTCACCTGATAATCGTAGGGAACCTTGAGAGCTATCACATGAAGATAATTTCACTTAAATTTCGACGTTTATACGGGGTGATTCATATAAAACTTACATTTTTTAGAATATAATCCCTAGTGTGACTTTATATGTATCATACATGGAACTTTAAACAAACGAACAATTTAACGTTCCATGTGAAAATATCTTTACGTTGTAGCCCTCAGGAGTCCCTACCATGTTCAGGCGACAGACTTTTGAAATATTTTTAAGTAAGCCAAAATCCTCCGTCCACGCACTATTGACCCACCCTGTATACACTACAAAATGATCTGCATAAATACAGTTTCAAAAACTATTTTTTGTCTAAGGTAGGGCAGCATTCGGACAAAGCTAAAAAGTATATTGTCGTTCCTTAAAAGAGCAATGAAGAGCCTACTACGAATACAACAAACTTTTCAGTTTCATAACCTCCCACCCCAAACTACCCCAATGTCACCACCCCTAAAAAATTTGGAAAATGGTTGGAAATCACCAAATTGTCTAAAAACGGAATTTAAGCTATTTTTATATTTTTTAAATTTTATTATTGCTGCAACGCCACTGACATGATCTTTGAAACCCATCTATGCGTTTCCCATCCTCGCCACCGTAATAATGTTGTGTTTAAATTTCATTAAAATCAATTACAAAATCCTAGGCTACGCAGTACAGAACGATCTTAAGCAGTACTCGCATATATACCTATGTACATCATAAAATTACTCAGAAAAGAGTAAAAGTCCCTTGGTTTCTGTAGTATAAGCAAGACAATGCTCGGATGGACATAAGAAAGTGTATCACTCCGCTAGGTCTTTCTTTCACAGGTCAATGCACAGGCAGCAAATACAAAAATAAATTCACCCCCATCCAAAAGAAAGTAGAAAATCACCAGGAACTCTTAAAATGCCAAAAACGAACTTTAAGTTGTTTTTGTATTTTAGGTTTTTTGATTATTGCTGCGCCGGAAAATTTGCCCTCTCCACACAAACCGCTTAAGCAGCACTGCCAGAAATGCTGCTCTATACAAATGTATAAAATTAGTGCAACATAAACGTCTATACTTGTTTACCTCTATGGAGTCTCGAATTTTTACTGGCTGTTGCCCCGAAAAAAGCTAGTTTTGGAAACTAATTTGCAGGAGTGCCCGTATTCATGCATCAATACATCGTACGCAGCCTTATTATATCTAATAATAATTGGCTATACTTATGAAAATTCTGGTACCGAGATATTGTAAGAAGTATTGAGTCAAACCTCTTTACGCATTTTTTTATCACTTTACAATCGGCCGTTAAAACGGGCACCACGGGCAGCTCTAATTGAATATCGGGTGTTGACAGTCTAGCACGTTAATTCAGTGTCACCGCTTTTCTGATGCTATATGTTACCAACAAAATATAAATGGTTGTAAAATACTGTTCTCCTGAGGTTCCTGTACAGGGTTGGACTTTCAAACTGCGCTAAGTTTGGATGGTTGTAGTACTAACTACAGTTCAAGGCCATCAACTTACACATTACATCATACAGGGTCCGGCTCAAAGGATGAACATTTTGGTATGGCTAGTACTCTTGACCCTTAAGGACTAGGTAGGTGGTGGAGGTATCCATCGACTCAATAAAACAATGAAGATAGTTTAGCGCTTTAAAGGCTAAACCCTAACCCGACAGTTAAAACGTGAAATACCATAGAATGTGGTTACTTTTACTGGTACAAAAAGTCATTCTTGTCGTAGTTATCTTAAATGGTCCAGAAGCTCCCTAATCTCATAACCAGAGGTTCAAGTTAAGTCATAAAACGATCATTTTGGTCACACTAAGCTCGGACAAAGAGCAAACTCGTGCAAGTCAGCGAGTATTTGACGAGCGGTCTGTTGCACTGCCAAGAACACATTTAAGTGTAGGCAAAAAATACTGCGCAGTATTATAGCATGCAATGTCGGTCGCCATTCACCTGAATGCATGACATACGCAAACTTGATTTTTATATTACTTATCACGTTTCAAACAAGGTAAGCTTTGAACTTTTGATGTCCTCCTGTTTTCCATTATCTTTTTTTACGGTCAGCCTCCCGCAAATGCTGAAAACCTATAGCGCTGTAGAAGCGCTGCGGCAGGATAAGTATCGGTGCACGATAGATTTGAAACGCTGCAGGTTATAGCCATCGGGAAACTAATTTCCCGGCAGCTTATTCCACAGCATTGAGTTTCTCCAAACGAAGAAATGCTGCAGCAGACTGGTTCTGGGAGTAAGGGCCTCGACCTGGTAAGTATGAGCTTGCAGAGCCTCTCTAGTGTTCCTCATTCGGACGGCCTTTAGTATTATTATCTAGGAGAGCTTACTCTAACATCTTCCGTGATAGAATCTGTAAAACAGGGACAGATCAGCCACCATTTTTCGATATTCCGGGCTGTGGAGGTTCTTTGTGAGGTTAGGCGTATCGATTAGTCTAATTGCTCTCTTCTGGATAGTGTCCAACAACTTTAGAGACTGCTTCGGAGCGCATCCCCATACATGGGAGCAATACTCCAATGATGGTCGGATCTGTGCCTTGTACAGCAGCAGCAGTTGCTCTGGTGTATATACTTCCTACGGCGAAACAAAACTGCAAGCTTCTGGGATGGCGTTTTAGCAATACTGATGACCTGGTCGTACCAGGACATGTTATTGTTGATGTTGATTCCGGAAAGCTTGACGGAAGACGACCGGACCCTCCATTTCCACAGTTAGTAAGCCAACGTAAGATTTCTTTGTCAGTTGTGTTGCTTGAGTTTTCTGAACGTTAAACTGTACTTTGTTTACTAATCCCCACTCGACAATTATTTTGATATCTACGTTGATCTGTAAGGCATGTTGCTGTTGCCGGCGTACCGTCTGCTGGGATGATAGTGGCTTGCCTGGTTCCATGCACGATATTAATGTACTGTCGTCTGCGAAGCTGTAGATTTGATTGGATATTATTTCCAGAGGCTCATTGATCTGCAGCAGAAACAGCGTACGGAATAGAACAAATCCCTGAGAAACACCGGTGTTTATTGAAAATATGTCTGACGAACAGGCTTCGACTACAACAAACAGAGATGGGTCGTTCAGGAAGCTATTCAGCTACTGGCGCAGGCCAGGCCATAAACAGCAAGCTTGACCAGAAGTCCCTCATGCCACACCCTAGCGCAGGTTTTCGATGTGCCAAGTGCAACAACATGGGGTTCGTCATGATTTTCAATTGCTCTGTTCCACAAGTGAGTGACGTAGGCCAGGATTGTGGCCGTAGACCTGTGCTTACGGAAGCCATACTGGCGATCACTTATGATCTTATTGTTGTCTAGGTATTTCAGGAGCTGTGTATTAATGACAGTCTTCATAACCTTGGATATGATGCTGAGAAGAGCCTCAGGTCTATAGCTGGTCCGTTTGGTTCTTTCGCCTTTCTTAGGAATGGGTTGTACGCAGCCAATCTTCCATGCAGCGGGAAACACGCCTCGCTGATACAAAAGTTTAAAGAGCTTGCAAGGAATATGTGCTAGTGTGGCACAGCGCTCAACGACAATGGCTAGAATTTGGTTGGCACCAGTAGCTTCCTGAGTGTTTAGTTTTTGGAGCATGCTTTTTACATCCAGATGCTGAATGGCTTTCTACTCTCCAGTCAAGTTCTTTCTAAGCTTTGATGACCTCTAGGAAAAACGTAAACCGGCACTTTAATTTATTTTGTCATAAACCACAACCGTGTTTGTCTTGATATCTAGAAGTTGACTACATAACCAGAAACCGAGAAATTGAAGCAAGTAGTGTTTGCTGCATGATACTTGTTACATTCCGTAGCGTACAAATCCCGCTTCTCACACATAGAAAAATCTGTCGTTTTATCAAAGACTTACGCCTGGGTTCAATGGGACGTTACACTCAACATATCTCAAATACAGCGATGTTTTATCCAATGGGAAGTGTATAGTTGGTAACGAATTATATCGTATTGTCGATTCAATTACAAGATGTCATTGGATTCCAATTTATGATTCAATCGCAGCCTGTCGTTGAATCCAATCTGTGTTTGTTAATTGATTCTAAACTACATTCTTTTCCTTGGACCAACACATTTTATTGCGAGGACAGCTGATCGATTTGTTTGAATGTTCAATGGTGTGATTTTGTACGAAATTATAAGGAGGATGATATAAGAATTAGACATAAGCCTCAACCAGTTGTTGCGTTTTTACCTGAAATATAACTTTCTGATTAATCCAAATACCTTCATTCAAATGTGGGTATTAGCTCTTCTAGGCCCCAATTTTTCAGTAGGTCGTTCATTTAATATATAACTGGACACATTTAAATCACACAATGATGCAAAAAGCAAAAACACGAGATGACACAACACGGCTAACACCGAAACGATACAACGAAACACAAAGAAACAACCTCGTCCATGTTGGCGGGTTGGCGCCGACAATAACACTAAGATGATCTCCCTGTTCTTTCTTTTTACGTTCATTGAATCGGGACATCAGTCCTGCCGGATACTGATTGTAGTTCAGCGAACAACAAGGGCCATTGAATTCGATATATGATGTTGTTGTTACGAATACTACTTACCAATTTCTTTAACAGCATAGACAATGTTTTGAACGCATGGGTTATTGTTCGCGTAATAGTTACCTTTTGACACAAAATTATCACGAACTGCTGTTGCAGTAATAATTTTTGTACATCTAATAGATTGTATGCTTTGCTTAATTGAAACATATGGTAAATTTCGAAAACAAAAGGATGTTTTGATTGCATTATATGCCAATATTGGTATCAGAAGGATCATACATATCGTTAGAACGAATATAATATTTTTTTGAATTTATTGGCGTACCTGTGATAACTTACCAATTTCTTTAACAGCATAGACAATGTTTTGAACGCATGGGTTATTGTTCGCGTAATAGTTACCTTTTGACACAAAATTATCACGAACTGCTGTTGCAGTAATAATTTTTGTACATCTAATAGATTGTATGCTTTGCTTAATTGAAACATATGGTAAATTTCGAAAACAAAAGGATGTTTTGATTGCATTATATGCCAATATTGGTATCAGAAGGATCATACATATCGTTAGAACGAATATAATATTTTTTTGAATTTATTGGCGTACCTGTGATAACTTCGAATATAAGGATTAATTTCTTTCAATGACATGGATTTGTAACAATTGTAAATATATTTAAGGCGATGGAAAAACATCCAAATACTAACAATTAATTGGAAACGCAACAGTACTGTTATCTGTGCACGGAGCCACCGCTGTCACGCCACCACCGCAGTGCGACCACGTTTCTTGGTGACCCGGAACACTGGTCGCTGTCACGAATAGGACTGCAATCACAAAATAATATGAATTTCCACTCCCACAATGAACATTGCAGAACCAGATGCTCTTGCTGTGCTCTTACTGTTGTTCAAAAAAGTGATGCCAAAGGAAATTTTGTATTCATCCGCTACTACAGGGCGTCGTTAAAAGGAGTTTCTCCGGCCTCTGCTCGTCTGGTCGCGCCACCGGTAGTGGCAGTCTTACTTTTCTCTCTATAATATACACATAGACAAGATATAGACAATGATCTTCTATAGCTGTTCCAACAGAGCTACTAGAAAATTCAGATTTGTATTTTAATAAATCGGTACTACTTCTACATGAACAATACTTTGCCACACGGAATACTCTACCTCACATTAACGCCTCTGATAGACTTTTTTAAAAGACTACACCAGCTATTAAGGTTTGTAACTAAAAATCTTACACACCTTGAAGAGGGACCTTTCTTGAAGAATATATAGTTATATTATACTTTCATTCAAGTATACCATACTTCCTTGTATGCGCAAAACTGCAATTGTCTTTAACCAAGCATGTGATGTTTTTTATCATATAGGGCATTTTCAATTCACAACTGGGAAAGTCTTCAAAGTAAGAATACCGAAATCTTAAATCGAGGAGGTATATGAACAAAAAACAATGAACCTGAAGAATATCATGTATTGACTGAAGCATTTCATAATCTGGGTATCTGTAAACAAAGTAAAATGACCTTCAAGTTGCCGTAATTTAAAATTCTGTCAAAAACACCCTGTAAATACAAATTGCTGGTAACATCCAAAATAATATCCACTTAATATTCAAGTAACTCACTGTATAATATTATTGAGAAAAGTTAAAGGAATATATCAATTTGGACGTATTACTTGCGACCTTACAAATCCGGAAATTAATAGAAAATAAATTATAACTTGGCAACGTCGCAGCCGATCCCAAAAATATTCCAGGGTTGAATAGAGATCAATGATGGAAACTAGAAAAATATAAGAAAAAGTTATAGTTCCATATAAAAATATCAAGTTGATCACTATCCTACTTTCCCGCAAAACCCTGTATATTTCAAAATATCTTTGGAATATGCGTCTTGAGTAACCAAATAGCTCTTGTATTCGACATTTTCTTCTATCAGGTATACCTTGCGAGATATCGAAGAATTACACACTAACTGGACACCCTGTATGTATAATAAGCCTAATATGCCTGTAATAAGCACTACGCAATTTTACATTGTATAACATTTTTTAAAATTCATATTAACAAATACCGATAACCACAGAATATAAAGCATATGTACCGAGTGTTTCCTCCACTTTGCCACCTCTCCTATCTTTTTTATTTGAAGAGATAGAAAAAAAGTTTTGATATGAAGGTTTTATAGTTTTATATTGGCATTTAGAATTTATTCACACAAAAAGAAACAAACAATATAAAATCCTATTCTTCGTAAAAAGCTGTCTTTTTTTAAATGCGATACCCACACCATATAAAAATATCATGAAAAGAAATATATTTTTCTCTTGTGTTCAAAAATATATGGTTCGGTCACCTTATTTTTTATTCTGCCGATTACCTGATTTGTTAACAAGTGCAAATAACTTCCAGTTCTATTGTAAAAATGCCGTTGTATTATTATAATTATGAAGATCAAACTTGAAGCCGTTTTCTGTTTATCTAAACGTGCTTCTTGATGGCTGGGCTGGCTGGGTCCGCCAAATAATGCCCTCTACTGTCTTTTTGCTAGAGATATATTGTTATTATTTTCATAAAATAAACCTATAATTCTTAGCTTTTGATTCTCATTATAATAATTTATTGGACATTTTTTACAATAAAACTGGAAGTTATACCTATGCACTTGTAAACAAAGCGATGCTTTTTCCCCCGGCAAAATGTCAGAATGGCTCAAAACATTACCGCATTGAATTGTTTTTCGGCCGCCATAGCTATAGTGGATTGAGGTTTACTTCCACGTTTCATAAACTTTGAAGCTAAATATTTTAAAAACCTTTTAAATGAGCCCTATATTTTTGGAAACAAAAGAAAAATACATTTCTCTCCGTGATATAAAAAATAAAAGTTTATACGAAAAAAACTATTTTTTATTATTTTTTCGTTTTTTCCTTATCAAATTCTGAATATCAAGAAAAGACTATAAAACTTTCAAATAAAAGCTTTTTTCTATCTCTTCAAATAAAAAAGATAAGAGGGGTGGCAAAATATGAGGAAACACTCCGTGTACCTGTGCTTTTGAACTAGAAGATAATGTTACGCCCACTGGTCCACCATTGTTTTCCATTCACAACTACCTTCATAACTACATTGCATATCACACACTTACACTTACAGCCTGAGAAGTGTAGGAAGAGACTTGGGAATTTCGCCGCTATCTCACACGCTCACGTTATTTCATATCCTCTCGTCTCTTGCTATCCTTGTCTATTTCATTTTTCTCACAGCTACTCGGGGCTGGCTGTTGTTACACTTGTCAGGCTGTACATACGAACATCTGTACGAGGTCCCCACAACCCCAACTTTGCAACAATCCTTTCACGAGACGATAACAACATTGATGAACTGTTGGTCCTTGAGCTGTTCGGCCGACGTCGACATGCACCGCCGCCTTGGCGTCGGCGCACTTCGCAAGCGGCGGAGCATGTCGACGCCGGCCGAACAGCCCAAGAACCAACAGTTCATCGGATCATGGCCGCGAAAGTCTTACACGGTACATTATAACAATATTACACAAAGACACAGGTAAAACTACGAATTATTAACAAATATTTATGAGGCCTGTGGCGATCATATTCTCAATGGAGGTGCCCCACAGTTCTCCATCTGTTTGTACTCTTGATCGAAGAAATAGGAGCTCAAATACTTGGTCGAAGATTGTTAAAATATTACTTCTGAAGAAAATTTAGGGATTCATCGAGCCAAGTAGCTTGAGTTTTTTCTTAAATACTTGACTTCACTTAAGAGCTCAAGCTTTTGAAAATTTGATATTTGACTTGACTTGATTTTCGATCTGAACTACTTGACTTGATATCAAGTAAGATCAAACTACTTGATATTACTTGATATCGATCTGTAAAATGCGAATCGAAGCGTTAAAATAGGGCAATCACCGAGGTTACGACAGCAAGCAGGCACCCGATGACTTTGAAACTTTAAATCCAACTAGCACAGAATGGTCGTTAATTGAACGAATTATCCAGTACCTTAATGTTTTTAAGAGTATTTCCATCATTTTTTCATTAATATGCTGCTCGATAGACTAGATGCGTGGGCTATGGAGCTTGTCAATAAACCTGATCGAGATGAAACTGATGAACAGACTATAAATAGTATTCAAGCGGCAAGGGACAGTACCTACTGACGATATTTTGGAACGGTGGCTCCAGTTGAAAGGCAGTTTTCTAGAGCTGCCTTAACTCTTACCAAAACAAGAAATCGATTAGGTGATAACTCCGTTAGAAGTCTTATGTGTCTCAACTCATGGATGGCAAATGAGGATATTAATTTTTTTACTACTGTGTCATCGGCATTGACTGCTCTGGTCATTAGCCTTTTGTTCTGTCCTGTTTCCCGGCGCCACTCTAGGAACAGCACTGTTAATTAGAAGTCAACAGTGAAGGCTCAGGTGCAGATTCTTCGCTAAGCTTTTTTATGGATATTTATTTTTGATTGAAAAAACCAGAAATAAATTCCACCTCGAACGAGAATCGAACCCCGACCTTCCGATCACGAGCCCTCGACTCTAATCACTGAACCAACCCACCCTCATTTGAGTTTGTTGTTTATCTATGTACTATTGTCATTATTTCGTTTTTCTACTTCACATCATTACATTCATTATTTAACTAAGTTTGTTGCAGTTTTTGTTTTTGGATTTTTTTAAATAAAAGATTACATCTTTATATACATAGATTTTTATTGTTATTGCGTTTTGGCAGTTAATCAGATTAATATCAGAAAAGAACTATTTTTTCAAGAAAAATCAAGTAGTTCGCCTGAATAACTAGATTTTCAAGTTGCTTGATGTGTAACTACTTGACTTGAATTTCGAAAACAAATACTTGACTTGATCGTGACTTGATATCAAGTCAAGTCAAGTCAAGTAGCTTGAAAATCAAGTCAAGTCGTGAATCTCTGAGAAAATTATATTCTTAGTCAGACGATATTTCTTTAGACTAGAATGAGTATTGAGCTCAAAAATATATTTTTCTTGGTTAAAACTACCACTTCCTCAACATGAAAACTTTCCCAAAGCGAGAACAGAATCGGTACTCTGTAACTTAGAAACGTGTTTCTCTATACTATGTAGTATGGGATCGGGTTATGCCTCGTATGCCAGCGTAGTAGGTACATTGTGGTAGACACCCGATCATCATGGTCGTCATGGTGATAGAAACATCTTTCTATCTCTAAGGGGTGATACACGTACGAGCAAGTACGCGTACTTATGGCTCGATGGTCTTTTTCGCCTGCGTGTCACCGTAGGTACGCGTACTTTAAAACCGTCGCGCAAACCGCCGGCGATCCAACTGGTTTGAAATCTTGCTCGTAGCTTGTCTCGGCTCGTACTGCGAGCCGCGAGCCACCACTTTGTTTCGGCAGGCCATCGATGTGCAACGCTTGTTGCGTTTGGCGTTTGTTAAAAGTTTTGTTTATTCAGAAAAAGTATCAAAATGAGTGATTTCAGCTTCACGTGTGTCACCTACGTCGAGCCGAGTAAGTTCGCGGACTTAAAAACCGCGTACTTAAAGTTCGTACGTGTATCACCCTAGGGTGGTTCTTAGCTATACGATGAAAAAAAAAATTTAACAATTTTGTTTGGGACACCCCCTATATTTGTTCCACATGATAACAAAATAAATCAAGTGAAATCTCAGTTCAATTGGATGAAGGGATCAGGTGCCGCAGAACAGCTAAAGTTGAAGAAAAAAATTAAATTATATATTTGTTCTTCATTTGAAAGTAAGACAATTTCATTTCTTATTATACATTTTTTTAAAAACAAAACTAGTATTTAAAAATTTCTAGATAATAAAGTGTCCTTTTTAGAGCCTGAATATTTGCGTCGATAGTCAGAAACCACTTGCAAAACAAACTGCTTTTGATTTTCATTTCTTGTAAGTAAATTATTAAAATCCTCCATCAATTTAACTCCTCTTTCGGCAGAATCATTTACAACTTTCAAGTTTTTTACAATATCTAAACCAGCATTGTAGCTGTCATCATTTTTCCATAATGAAGGGTCTTTCTCCAAAAACTGGGCGTCGATGTTGAATCTCTCGAAAAGTTTCTTTGATGAAGGCTGAATGAACTGCTCGAGTCCCTTATTTATATGATTCTCAACATTTTCAGGTAGCATTGTAAATTTTTTAGTCTCAGCAGATAGTAGCATGTCTGTCTCTTTACACTGCAATGCTTGCACCATTCGCCTTTTGGTATCTTCAGAAACATTATCGTCAAAAAAGCTAGAGCAGCGCTTTCCGGGGCTAGGTACCACAAATGATTACAAAATTTTGCAACGGCCACGTGTGTAATTTGTAAGTCATTTTCGTAGTCGAAAAGATTTTTTAAGAAATCGGAGTCTTGTCGTGGAGCTTCAATTGGATTCGGTGCGTTAATCCAAGCTTTTACATATAAACTTGCAAGAAAGACACATACATCGCGGATTCCAATTTCTTCTTCTTCAGTTAGTGTGAATTCCTGGCGAAAAAGAAAAATTTTTAAGCAGTATATGGCTTTAGCCATCCACCTAGCATGGTGAAAAGCTCCTGGAGCTCTAAAAGATATACCTTTAGGAGGAACACCACCAAGGAAAATTATTGTAAGTTCAAGAAGTTCTCTATAATCTTCTCTTGGAAGATCTTTCTGTACATTTTGTAAAGCGAATTGCTTTGTGTCTTCTGCAAGGTCTGATAGTTTTTCTTTGACGTTCTCATCCTCCATGCCAGTTTTAAAATTCTGCAAATTAATTCTGTTCCATGAATTTTGGAAACGTTTGAAAAGTTGAACGTTTGGGCCGGTAGATCTTTTTTCAAGTTTTGTTTCAAACACGCTTCTCAAAATAAGCTCATACATGTGATGTCGACATGGCAAGTATAGAATATCTCTTCCTAGTTCTTGTTCAAGGAGAATGCAAGCTCCTTTTAATCGTCCTGTATTTGAGGCCGTTGTATCGCAGCAGAGTGCCTGTACTTTATCTGTCAGATCCCACTCCTGCAGTGTATTGTAAACAGCATGAGCCTGATCCCATCCAGTCCCTGATTCTAATTGAGGAACTCAAATCCTTTGTATGTAACGATAACGGGAAGTCTATCAACTAGCTTTTTTTCCAATAATGAAGGAAGCATCTTCCCGTCCCAGTGCACGGTAACCGCACTGATCTCCATTTCATCAAACGCTTGACGCACTTTTAAAGCTTGTTCTTCACGCAAACGTTCACGACAGCGACGAATGGAAGACCGATTAATAATCAAATCATTCAAGTCGTGATGGAGTGCTTCGGCAGTAGCAATTAAAATATGCACTGCATTTCGATCGCTTACTTTACACTTATCTAAAACTGCAACAAGTTTTGTAGTAATAAACTCCCGAATACCTCGTTTTCTTTTACATTTAGGTGGACTACACGGGCTTGGTTTATCTTCCAGTTCCATGGGCTGAGTGCTAGGATCAGGTTTTTCTGTTGCATCTATAAACAGACTATCATATTCAGGTTTTCGGCTCTGCTCATCTTCACTACTGCTTGAAGCCATCGACGAAACTGTTTGAACTGCAACAGAAAACAAAAAAATTATATACGGAATGTCTGAAGATAAAATTTTAACTTACAATTCAATGATTTCGTTTCTTCATGCCGTTGTTTTCTAAATTGCTCTTGTTCTTGTCGTAGTAAATATTTCTTCTCTTTTTCTAGTAGAACACGGTCACAACCGATCATAGCTCCCGGTCGTCCTTTTTTTCTTTGATTTATGAGAAAATGTTTGTCTTCCTCGTTTACCATTTCCAAAGCCGAAGCATGGGCGATGTCAAAAAGGTAATCGAGTTTTTCAACAAATGTGTTCTCTTTCTGAATTTGTACCTCACTCCTTCGCGTACTAGACTTTTGTAGGTCTTTCCATTCATTGTAAAGCGCCTTCAACTTTTCCACACTATGCTGAGATTTTCTGGTGGGAATTCTTGCCTTATCCCAAAAAACTTCTATTTCTTTCACTACCAAATGTGCACTGGATCTTAAGTTTAACTTAACTTTACGTAAATTGTAAAAAAGCACTTTTAAAGCCTGTCCATTTGATGGCAGTTTGGCACCAACGATCTGACTGTCGTCATGATTTATTAAGTAAATTGTATCACGCTTTCTCGTTTCCATTCTGCACGTAATGTTTGTCGCGAGTTTGTTGTAAATCGACGTTTTCGTCCTATCTAAACGCACAAAGCCATCTAAAAACTGAACCACTCTCTAGCATAGTTCGAACACTACTATTTTTGGGCATCGTTGCGTGGCGTCAGGTCCTCCCCCCCACCTCCACCGTGCCCACTACTCACTATTCGTTGATGCGTCGATTACTGCGTTTTTCGTCTCCTTATCTCGCATTGCGGCACGTGTTCTCTTTATCTGATCGGGCTGATATTTTGCACACGTTTCTATCTTTTCTAGTCGCATCTTTTTGGGGGGTGTCCCAAAAAAAAATCGAAAGTCGAAAAATAAGGACCACCCTAGTATCACCCCTTTAAGTTACAGAGTATCGGCTCAGATGTTCTTGTCGCTAGTATATTTTTATGAGATTATCAGAGTTCTTTAATTGAAATTATCGTTTTATGTTTGTGAGGCTACTTTTTACATAAACAAGCATTATGGCAGTATTTGCATCAATCCGATTGTGCTCACTTTCTATTGTCCTACGTTTATATAAAAAATTGCTGCAGAAAAATGAGCGAAAATCCTAATCTATTTTCTCGGAGCTGCCGTTTTGCGAGTTACTGTTCTCCATGAAAGTTCTCTAGTAACTATCGCTTCCACGAATGCCCAGTGTGGCCCTGTGACCGGATAAAAAACGCCGTATCTCCTGGGAGCTTTATCCTATCAGAGCCTGACACGATACGTCTGATTTATGATCCTAGTTATTCATTTGTTTTGAATTGTTTTCGTTTTAGCAACGGGCCGTCAAACGCGCGCGATAAAATGAGACACGCTGGCCAGATATATGAAAAAATGCTTTAAAATCTATTACAGCGGACGGTGCGATGCCATGTACGGCTGCGTCCGAACTTCCGTTTATTTGTTCCTAGCAAATTTTGCGAATTTTTATCAATTTAAATGGAGAACATTAATCACTGCAGGCTATTTCGCGCTCTAAAGGGTCTTTATGTCTGTTCGAACAATGTGCTGTTTCGCTATTCGATTGTAATAGAGCGCCGAATGTACGAGTACGAAAATAATTTACTGGTGTATTATATATATTTCGAGGAGGTACTGAATGTGCCATATAAAATGCTACAATATTCTAAAACAACACAGCGCGTGTTCCTATATTTTGATACAGAGACCGAAAGGCTATACGATAATTTTAATTTCCAGAACGTTGACCTGTAAGTATGTTATGATTATTGTGAATTGAATCACCTCAAAAACTAAGTCCTGACCGACAACCGGCGTTTTCTTAGAGAATCATGGCCGGCGAGATGGATATTTAGTTTCCGTTAGGAGACTAATAATTTATGTATATAGGTACATACTACATATACTTTAAAAGGCTTTTAATATTTTGTCTTTTCATTGTTCAACAAATTCTATAATCAGTATGCACGCCACTCTATCTACAAGGGGCTTTCAAATATTTCATGGTCTAGGATATATAAAGTGGTCTACAATAATGCAGCTAGAACGACAATTCACAAGTACCAGAATGACAGTTACGATAAACTGTCAAAGTCATAAAAACTATATATGCCTGTTTCCTTGAATTTTTGCAGCAAATCGCTGCTAAAAATAACCTGAAAATTCCCAGTTTCCTCAAACGGGCGACCTTACGTCCTGTGAGTTTTCACACCAATAGCTCTTTAAATAAGTCTGCACGACGTTACTTGATCTGTTATTGAACTATTTTCTGATGCGTATTCCAACAAAAATTATATTTGAGAACTAGTTGAATACACATAAAAATAAGTTGTATTATACCAACATTAGTCTTCACGTATTATATATCATGGCTGTTCCTGTATTTCTAAACTATGTGTGTTTTAATACGTGATTTAGCTTTAAGCATCTCATCCACTTCAGCCATAGTGAGTGTGAAATCATCCAAGTATTGTTATATTGTGCTATCGCTATGCTTAGAAGTTGAACTGTTAAGATTACCTCAAACAATTATAGGTAAACGATATGGTACGCGACCAGAACTTACTACATATATTGTATATTTATGGTGGAATTCGATATACCTTCAAATATGTATAAAAATATATCAGTCACGCTAACAACTGATATACAGGGTTAGAATAATGTATGGAACCAAGCAAATATTTTTGAAACGGAAAGGGTGATATTGCTCAAAATTTGCAGGTGAATGTAGTGACGCATAATGCATCTGAAGACATTATGTTAGTTATTAATGTACTTCCGGTCTAACCGGAAGTACCTTCAACTTTTTTAATTTAAATGGGACACCCTGCACGTTTTTGCAGATTTTAATACATCTTTTTTTTCCGAATACGTCCATAATAGGTTTAGTATTTGATTCTGTAAAAATAGGAAAGATAAAGCTTTTTTATTTACTGAAACGTTCATTTTATTTGATGTGTTACAATAAGAAGATTTAAAATGAATTATCAGGGAATTATCTCAGACGTTCAAAATGCCCGCCGTTTACTTCCTGACAATATGCAAGTCTGTCGACAAATTGCTGAGTTACCTTGTCGAATCAATTCACGTCAGGATCAGGACGTCAGGAGGTAAATGGCCGGCATTTTAAACATATGAAGAAGCTTTATCTTTCCCGTTTTTACAGAAACTAATACCCAAACCACTATGGACGTATTCGAAAAAAAGATGTATTAAAATCTGCAAAAATATACAGGGTGTCCCATTTAAATTAAAAAAGTTGATGGTGCTTCCGGTTAAATCGGAAGTACATTAATAGTTAACATAATGTCTTCGGATGCACCATACGTCGCTACACTTGCGTGCAAATTTTCAGCAATATCTTTCTTTCCGTTCCAAAGTTATTTGTTTGGTTCCATACTTTATCCCGACCCATACTTAAGACAACGTTTTGACAAAGCACATGTAAAACTTTCTTTTTGAGCCCCGCAAATTCACCTTCAAAATTGGATGCATCTCCCTGATGGCTTTCTTCATGTTTTAATAAATTCGCTAATATCTCATTACGCGCGCCGCTAAAGTACAAATAAGTAGATAGACTGCACCGCCTACGCCTGATAAAAACTGCAATAAAAAGGGTCTCAGACCGGCGCCGTGCGTAGTGGACCTGCAAAATATTTCTCACTTCCCACTGATACCTGCTTATCAGGGTTGGGAGACGTCGACAATGTCATGTCGACAATTCAGTTGTCTACGCGTCAACTATGGTGTCGACGTCGACTTTATAGATGACGTTACAAGTGCCGACAATGTCGACAATTAGATCAGTACAAAAACTATAGCTACAGTTATTTCGTTTGAACATGTTTTAACGAAAAAAATACACAAATGTTTAGTGAGACTATAAGATCATTATTTTTTATTCTGACATGGTGCGATAGCTATTATAGATTACCCTCTTCTTCTACGTCACTAGGATTGAACGCTGAATCGAATCCAAAATTACCACCATTATTCCCACCTTGAAGGGAAAAATTTAAATTAACCACCATTTTTAAATGCTCAAAGGACAGTCTGTTTCTAAGAGGTATGCAAATATGTCCCCAGTCTGAGAACACTCGCTCAAGTTCGGCAGAAGAAGCCGGTATTTTAGTAACCTTCGTAATACTGGGCACTCCATTTGAGCCATCCTCCAAAATGTCAAAGGTTTGCATACGTTTTTGTCAAAAATAGTAGCAAATATTCCTGAACAAATGTTAGTCATCAGTCTCACAAGTAAGAAATATGACTAAGTTTTAGACTGACGCATTTTAATGGTTCTAATGTAACTTCCAGTAAAGTCAGTATGTCGTAAGTGGTATATAATATACAATTATTCATAATCTGACACAGTCAAAATAAGTGACCGTAGCAATCAGGTAAATGGCAAACCTAACCTGAAACCTGCAACAATTGTTGACGTTGTTGACATTGTCGACATTTTCGACATTGTTGACGCATTGTTGGCACGTCGATGTCGACAATAAAAGTCGACACGTCGACGCCCAACTCTGCTTGTGCATGCATGCGTGGTGTCTACGTCGGGCAGTAGTTTCTTTGGTTATTGTATTTGAATATCGATCCCTCCAGGTGGTTTTCGAGCATGTTTTGCGTTTATTTATTACGAGATTTCGCATACAGTTAATGAACCCTGGTATAACAGCTTGAATAAAATCTGATTCAATTCACAATAGCTGTACCATACTTTGTGCACTGTACAGCATTGCGAAACTGGTGTATGTTTGGCGAGGAGGAAGCTCCATTGCTGCTGGTCCCTAAAGTTGGGTACACACTTGAGAGAACACTTCTCAAGTCATGTGTTGGCTTTGATTTTACGTCGCCTGCGTATGTTCTCAACTCGCTCCATGTCCACAGTAATTTTAACATTCCGTCGAGTGAAGACGAAGTGTTACTTTAGGTTAGGTTATACCATTATTTGTGACAATATACAGGGTGAGTCAAGCTCAACGCCTCGGGTTCTTGTGACCAAACGATACCACTTTTCGAAAAACCGACTTTGCGAGTGTATGTAGGTCGAGTTGGACTACATTTCAAAAATAATGAATTTTATACAGGGTGTCTAATAAAAGCGTGACATATCAAAGTTATGTTTTTTTAAATGGAATGCCCTATATATTATTACATATTTAGATTCCCAGGTGCATTTTGGTGTGACTCTATGTATCACACATGGGACTTTAAGCGAACTGTTTAGGTCTAAATCACAATTTTGGATATACGTAGATGTCAGAAAAAAATTGAATATCGCAGCTATTATAAATCCTAGAGGGCTGTGACTGCCGTGTTGTTAAGCATGAAATGTGTCAGCTTACATTAGACGGTCGACTTCGAGTTACATTTGGACTTGGAGAAATCGGTAGATCAATTAAGTAAACTCCAATCAAAGGTAACTTGATTTTTTCAAATGGGAATGCATAATTTTTTTTATATTGTCAGATGTGCAATTTCATAAGCTTTCTAATGATATGCGGTTGTAAATATCAATCTCTGGTAGTTTTGATTTAATTTCAAATTTTCAGTAAAACCGGTGTTTTTCAAATTTCCTACCTATAAGCAACTTAGCAGGCAATGAAATATAAACAAAAAACTGTTCAGATGGAACAAAAGCTGAAGAAGTGAAATAGCTTCTGAAGATGCCATCGACTCGTGGTGGCGAAACGTCAACTTTAACGCTAAACGACGCCGACCTAAAAACCCAAAAACCACAAATTCATTGGTAAACACATCGATGATATATAGCACAAATCGGGGCACAAATGTACCAGAATCGTCGTCAATATCCCGTCTAGAGGTTCATTCAAAAACTCCGTTCACATGTCATCAGAAGACTTTATCTGAAATGGTAATTAACCTTAATGAACCTAAGGTGGAGAAGAAAAATACAAGATGCAGTGAAGCTATTCCTATCAAAGAGCGACTAGCAATAGCGATGCGGTTTCTGGCCACTGTTACAGTTAGTTCCTGAGGTTTGCCGTGCTTTCAGGAAAGGCATACATCTACACTGAAAACGCATCCCGTGAATGTTTTCTTTGAGCGGGGACTGAAAGACGGAAGATTTGGCTCGACCCATGCGCGCACAAAGGCGCGAGCGTGTCAAACCGCATGCCCAAAGACTCGACGAATGGGATGTCGATATTTATACATTTGTGTGTAAGTACTCGTGTGTACATGTGCCAACAGGTCCATCTTTAAATGACAGAGTCAAAAAAATGATGTCCACCCTTTAAATAAGGGTGTTTGTGTTACCATATTCTAGGAATTAGAAATAGAATTGGTATGATTAGAGGCGATAACAGGTTCTCACTTTTTTGTGATTTTCTCCAAATTAACGATTAAAGAGATAGCACTGACAGCGATTTCTTACAAAATCCCTTTTTATCTGTGATTGAGTTGCGGTTGATCGCACATAGTTTAAGAAAAGCTAAGTATATTGTAATTTTGAAATAGCAAGTATAAAAATAAGAAGTGGAATGTAATGTTTCGAGTTTACTAATATTATGCAAATTTTATAGTAGCCTATTTATCGTTTGCGTTTGAAATAATTTCGACTTTAAAAAGAGACGATTACTAATAGTAATTCATTTGAAAATTAATAATAACAACGACCCATACTTTATGTACTTAGAAACTACAATGAATGGAACAGATAAAATGATCGCCAAGTTCAGCACACAGCTGCATCATTTAGGAAGTTTCTCTAATTTTTTATGGTTCTCTAAAAGCAAAAACTGTGCAATCCCATAATCTGCTATTAGAAGGTACCTCGATTTTAAACAATACAAAGCCTTTCAAAGAGCAATGATAAGTTTAATGTCTTAGAATAAGAGTAATACATTACTTGCCAATGTCGCAAACTTAAAAATGTATAGAACATGGTGCTACATTTGAAAACAGAATGTAAATCAATACGGTTCATAATATCGGTTCAAAAAAAGTGAATAGCTGCATTTTATTATCGCCCTGCTCTCCTACAACAACTTACCTATCCCAAGTTACCGCCGGCCGAACAGCCCAAGAACCGGCAGCTTATTAATGCCGCTCATTTATATTTTCATGTTTATTACAGGATCATACATTTTTTCAATAGGATCAACCAGATTTTTAATAGTTACCAAAAGCAGGCAACTTGCGATTTTAACGCGCAAAAAATCTACTTTTCATGAAAACTGAATTGTTTGGTTTATTTGTTTGTTTTTGTACATTGTTCGTTATAATACATTCACAATTTAGAATAATATTCTACACAAAATAATGTCATGTAATAATTGGTGTAAGTCAATATTATATAAATATGTAGGTCAAGTGGGGATTGAACTAATACAGCTATCACATTAGGCTTGGAAGTCTGTTTCGTAATAGTCTATTGCTGAATACCACATATCATGTACAGAATATTAATATTAAGTATGTAGCTTAAATTAAAATACATAAACTAAATTACTAATATCTATTAACTACACCTACTAATCTTTACGGAATTAGTGAACGAAACGGCCAGGAGTAGTGTTTCAGAAAAATATACAGAAATCGGTATAAACTCTAATGTCGAATTTTTCCTCATTGTTTTGTGTAAATGTATTTTGATCTAGAAACTCTGTTAATCTTATCTTGATAGATTGTTTAAAAATTTTTGCGGTATCATTTATGACAGATATAGGTCTATAATTATTTAGTTCAGAAAAATTTGTTTGGTGTGATACTTGAAAGTTTCCATTGTTGAGGAATTAAAAAATTAATTTTCGACCATACCAGAATTACTCCAAATAACAAATTAACAATTTTTTATGGCATTTCTTCACGAACTGAGACTTCCTGTTCTTGTCTCATTTTTTAGCTTATTTTTTCTTCCTCTTCTTTTCGCCACTAGTAGTTAATCGACCACAGCATTTATTTTATTAGACATGCAATTGCTTACGCATGTGCGGCTTGGTGTTTTCTAGCAAAGACGTACATGTGAGCTTTGCAAGTACTCCAAAGCAGCATCTTGAGAACTACTACAAATGTCCCTTGGTATGTTTCAAGCGAGACCCTGCATAGAGATCTCGTATTCCTTACTTAAGGGACCATATCAACACACAAGCGCGGAGCGTTTATGAACAAGCGGAATCGCATAGCAACCCTTTGCTGCGCAACTCAGTGGACTACACGAAAAACTCAAACATTCCAGACCGCGGCTCGCACTGTAACCAAAATTAAGCCATGGAATTTTCGATCTTATAAATTCACTATTTTACGCACCTTATATCAAACAATTGCACACTAACTAGAAACCCTGTGTTGGGATATGGAAGGCAAAGTAATGGCTATGGCAATTATATTGGGCGAACTGTTACTACATTTCAAATAATGCATTACTACAAGTATTGTTTTATATTTCTGAGGTTAGAATCCAGATTTTGTTTCCGAGAGCCCAATCGAGGTCGACGTTACCCACGTTATAAGCGATCGAAGGTATTACTGTCAGAAATGTAGCATTTTGTTATGGCATGTCACAAGACACGGCGTGGAATCCAGGCATAGAGATCCTCGGGAAAAAACTAATATGCTCATAAAAATGTGCATTTGCTGCATGATAATATACTTATTGCACTTATAGTATTTTTCAGGCCAAAAGTCGGCAGGAATAAAAACATATACCTACTGATATTATCATGCATAACAGGTTCTGTCTGGAACTACGTAGAAATCGATGCAGGCCGCAAAGTCGTTTTCGTTTATTTCCTTTTCGGGTGTCAACTACACACCCCCAACAAAGAAGTGCTGAGGCAGCATAAAGACGTTCTAAGTATTCATCGAAAGCTATGCATACCGCGTCGGATGCATTTCCTTCTATATCAAAATGGCGTCAAGGAGTTTAAATCGGAGCTTCCATGCGCTTCCAACTTACGTAGACAAAGAAACTTTGAGAGCTCCCAATACCTTCTGCTCTTGTTTTGCTTCACCTCGATACCTTGTAAGACTTACAGTTTCAGTATTTGTGGTCTATTTCTACTTTTTATTGTAAAGCTAGTTTCTTATTCGTCATATATTTTATCTTGACCCCTTGAAAGATCTACATTTTCAGTATCTTTAGTTAAAAATCTAGTTAAATATCTGTCATATATTTGATAATTATAACATAACCAAAAATACACTCCTATATGCGCTACCAGGGATACCTTTTGAGATTACATCTGTGTTATGCTTGGTTTTACTATCAGCAGCCCTATATAATTTGCTCCTTTAATTACGTCGGCGACAGCAACATGCCTCACAGATCAACGTAGATATGAAAACAATTATCGAGTGGGGATTAGTAGCTAAACTACAGTTTAACGTACAGAAAACTCAGGCAACAGCTCTGATAAAGAAGTCTCATGTTGGCCACCAACTGTGAAAATGGGGGGGTCACCCAATAGTCGAGTCACCTTCCGTCAAGCTTCTGGGGATCAACATCAGCGAAAACATGTCCTGGCACAATCACGTCGTCAGTATTATTTAAACGCCACCCCAGAAGCTTGGATTTTTGTTCCGCTGTACGAAGGTGTATACAGTAGAGCAACTACTGCTGCTCTACAGGCCACAGATCCTACCATTGTTGGAGTATCGCTCGCATGTGTTCATAGTTATATTTAATTGCACAGTTAATTTATAAAAATATTCATTTAGATTAACCTATTGGTGGTTGTTTTACTAATAAAATATAAATTACATTCGGTAGCAGAGCACTGAAGGTCGATTATACTCGATATCCTCTATAGTGAACTTTAGAAAATATTTTTGATAATCGAAATTAAACATAACTATGAACATATTTTTAGGCAACCCTCTTGATGTTTATGTTTAGAAACATATTTTATTTGAGATGATTTTCATTCGGTAATCAGATCACTGAAGGTCGATTTTATTTGGTATTCTCTGCAGTGAATTTCTTAAAAATATTTGTCTTATAATTTAAATTAAATATATGGTAAAAACATTAGATTTCTATGGATTCCTTCACCTACAGCAATTGCTGGTAACGGCCAATAATTTCATATGTGAGGGCCTGAAACTAATTATCAAGAACCAGAGCAAGAAAAATGGAACCAAAATACTAGGCAGTTCGTGTCAAAAGTCACTACCAAATTGGCTGTACCTAAAACTAGAAAACATCAAGTTACCGTATCCCGTCCAAGAACTAGCCACACCCTCTGAGCTGAGCTGAGGTCCCACTTTGTGCTGCTTGTAGCGAACCGCTAACTGTCATCCACAGCCTGCAAGATTGCACACACCACCGGGATCCCAGAGCAACCAATCGACTACCACACACCGCCAAAGAAGCCCTTCTTCATCATATCGACAGAGTGCTGAAATTCTTGGGACACCAATTTTTATTACAATATTAATACTATACTGTGTAATTATTATTATTTGTGTATTGTCTATGTCTTCAATCCTTTTAGATTGATGTGACCTTTTTGTGTAAATAGCATAAATCTAAATTTAGCTTTGAACACTTGTTTACGATACCCTGTTGGCGAGTATTTAGAAACATTTTTCAGTTGATAAAATATAATTTTCAATCGGTAAGAAGATTCGTTAACGTCGGTTTTACTAACGATCCTCTACAAGGCTTTTTTAAATATTTTTTATTATTTAAATCAAATGTAGCCTTGAGACCATTTTATTTTAGGCAACCTGGTTTGTCGGTGTTTGGAAACATATTTTAATTGATGAAGTATAATGCTCATTCGGTAAACAGATGGGTGAAGGCCGACCTTATATGGAATCCTCTACTAATACCCTTGGCTAGAACTTTTACATATACTTTTTTGAATATTTTTACAGCAGTGGAGTTATCAACCAGTCCAGTACTAAAAACTCACCCTATATATGGTGCAATTATTATTCGTAAAAAATCTATTTTTTATTTTAATTTACAAACAAAAGAACTACCTAAATGATCAAAAAGAATTGGAAATAAAACGAAAGAAGAGAGCAGCGAAAAAATCAACAGTGAACGTGGTGAAGCGGAAGGTCTAACTGAAAGGAGCAAACACGGAAGTGTGGAAATATGGCAACTTAAAAATTTCTGTTATTGCTGAAAATTCATGGGAGTACGTGATACCATTTCCTTTCCATGATATTATGGGAGCAAGTTGAATATATTTAACTATCGGTCCTTGGGATAGCTCTCACTTCCTTTACTGATCAGTCAGCCTGTTTGAATATACTATAAAGTATAAGCTGTTTTTCGTGGTTGATAAATCTGCGGCCGCAGTTGACACATTTTCAGGTATTTAACCCCTTGCCGCAAGCCATATTTTGACCGTCCCTTCGCACATATATTATATTTTAATCTTATCTCCGTTAGGTGGTCGGCTGTACGCCAGGGGCGGAATAACAGACATACTCCATAAATCTGAGTTTCCACGCAAGACTATACCTACCTATATTAATTTTAATGCATATATTTAGCTGGGGAGCACTGAGCGGTTCGCTGACGATGATAAATCGTCAAAAATGTTCCGTTTTCATTTCGAAGAGATCTTTTCTCTCGCGATGGCGGGTTGGAGAGAAATTATAAATTACTGGGGATTGTATGGAAAACAGGTAAGGTGAATTTCTTTCACTTATAATCTTTTTCCCAAGGACGGTACTATAACTAAGGGAGGTGAACCTTCTCGTATACGACCACCTGCCAGTACATTTTAAAATGTATCATAACGTACGGATTCATTAAATGCTTGATATAACTTGATAGCTTGATAAGTTTAAGACTGCTTGAACTGCCCGTGAAGCAAAGTGCTTCCGATAATTGCCTTTTGCCGGAATACAAGTGCAAAATTTTGAACAAGCTGTTTCACTTAGTTTATGTTTAACAGCTACTGAAGGAAGGTAGCCTCTTTAATTTCCACAAAAATGGAAAATGAAAGAAAAGTAATTTCAGGTTCTTATGATCTTTTGTGCACAACCTGTAACTGAAACTAAGAAGACATTTGAAAAGTACTATAGGTTAAAAGGTTGTGTAATGAGTTTCTTTGTGGTTTTTCTAGTAACTAGTACGCCAGAAAGTATTAATTGAGGATTGAAAGTGCGTGAGTCTTGGTTGAGACTGCGTGATGAGTGCCACCTAAATCCCTGTTGGGATCTTCTGTAACCTACGGAATTTAACTGCGTGCATCACCCAAAGATAAGTGAAAAAAAGCTTTCTTATGCTGTTAGACGCCCCTCTTCCTCTCTGCTCGATACATTATTTCCTGAATTGCCGGCAACAATTTGTTTCAGTTACGAGAAGAATACCTCCATGAAGAGAGCGCGACCTATCTGAAACACCTAAAAACGTTTGTTTGAGTGTTTGAGCTGTTTTTACATTTTTTGTTTTTTATTATTGCTGAGAGGCTACTGACAGGTTTTCTAAAAATCATAAACGTTTTTCATTCTCGCCACGGTAAGCGACTTAGCTACCACATAGTTACCACGTTACACAAAACAGAACGGTTAGAAGCAATACTCGCATGTAACGTCCTTTGGTTTTTGTAATAGGCAAAGCAATATTCAGATGGACCCAAAAAAAATGTATTACGACGCTAGGTCTCTCTTCCACAGACTAGTGAATAGCCTACAAATTTTTCACTTTTACTACCCCCTACCCCCCAACCACGCCAACTTCACACCCACCTAAAAAAAAGTAAAAAATGATCAGGGACCCCTAAAATGCCTAAAAAAGAAGTTTGAGGAATATTTTTTTTGTTTTTTTGCTAATTACTCCGCTGCTCATGCACCGATTTTCAAAATTATAGTAACATTACCTACTACGATCTCACAGCATATCGCTCCCCAAAGTTCATCAAAATCCATGCAGCGGTTACTGAGATTGCGAGGCTAGAAGAAAGCTAACAGATATAGACGGATCGACAGACAGACACACAGACAGACAGACAAACAAGCCGACAGACAGACGGACGGAAATGAGTTATGCGGATTTTTGTTATGCAGCCATCATAAAACGCCCAAAAAGCATATTATCTCAAAATCGAAAATGTTCGCGATCACAATACTCCTCTCATCTATCGGTGTGGGAAGCAAAAATGCTCAAAAACTTGGAAACATATGTACTGCTACACTACAAACTATTGAATACTGGTTCAACAACAACTCATTGTCGTTGATAGATGTGACCTTAACACGAATATATCCATCGACGGTGAAATGGTAAAAATATTCAGCCTGCTTCTTGTATCAAATTCCCTATGCTAAACATAGAAGGCGCACTACTGTTATGACTTAGCGACTAAAGTAAATAAACTACCATATGCTATCAGATATCTTAGATCGGTACCTCCCCTTTCAATACTAATTAGATTCAACTAATTAAATTTGATACCATACGTATACTATATAACATCTCAACCCTGTCTGCTTTTGAGATTTCTCGCCTGCAGCAGAAAATGTTTTCATTGCTCAGAAGCGAACAAATAGGTGTATGTATGCATTCACCGTAGCGGCAGGTTACCGGCGTTGACCAACCCCGAACCCCCTCCCAGGTAGAAGCAGGCGAAGTGAGAACCTGCCTTGGCTGGAGGTGGTTCCGCACGCAGGCAAGCACACCAGTGTATGGTACAGTGAAAACAGGCAAGAGAAAGAGTACAAAGACTTGCCAGTCGCATCTAGACACGGTATAGGAAACAAGCAAAAGGTGTTCAAAATGCTGCCCATTATTGGCAAAACAGTGATGTACATACGAGGGGCAGAACCTTTCTGTCGCCTGCTCTCACAACGATGGACAGTTTTTTTTCTTTTTTCCTTTGGGAGCCGTCAGCACTTTTAAGCCTTTAAGGCCTATTGTACTATGACTTCCCAAAGGGGGGACGGTGCACGGCCAGCACCGTTGGAATGATTACATCATCATTCCGGACGGCCCGACGGGGGTCACCCGTCCGGGCCTTCCGGTTGATCATCCAAAGTGCCGGCCGCGTAAGATGCTCCGCTCAGCGCTCGTGTGGGCGACACCAACACGGTCGAAACTGAATGCCCTGTGTATATACAGTCACCCACCCAAGCGCTAACCGCGCACAAGGCTGCTGCTGCTGCCCCGCTATCGAAGGCAGACGCTGTTCATCGCGCAGCCACGTAGGTCCCATATGATGGACAGTTGCAAAAATAGAAATTATTCCACTGAGGGGCCAGAGGGTACAATGGGTTAAATAGTTTTTGGTTAAAAAGTTGTCCCCCTTGACAAATATTTTGACGTATCTTGGCGTTTTTTAATTAGTTGTTTAATCAGCGGTCTTTGATAAATCCGTGGTGGGAAGTTTTGAAATGAGCTACTAGTACATAAGTCCGCGTCCGTATGCGTACACATGTAGATTCACATCATACGCATTAGAACCATTTAGCTGAAATTTGTCAAGTAGATGAATATGTGACTGATACAGTACATTTTCAACGAATTGATGTGCTCGTCTTATTGAGAAAGCTATCCATTCCGGTAGAGACTGTTTGAATCGCTTTGTAAACAAGTAAATACAATTGCAATCGCAAACATTTTCGATTATGAAATAATATGCTTTTTGGGCATTGGGAACAACATTGACATTGGACGCGCTACATTAGGAGGCTTTTGCACTTGGCAACTCAGCAGGGACTTCCTGGGTTCAATGGAAATTCCCGTGTCAGACAGATCCTTTGGGCTGGCCAACCAGTTATAAGATCATTATAACATCATTAAATGCTCATTTTGTTACCTCACATATTTTATTTTTTGTACCATTTCCTTATCATATTGAATCAAAACTTTACCATATTTATACTATATTTTTATCAACATTTATCATCAAAACTTGTTATCGATAGACAGCCCACTTTTTAATATCAAATATAGAAACAAACCAACATATCGAACATCAGACATAGTTAAAGTCCATCAAGATTTCTATTATTAAAAAGTTTACATGATAAAAAGAGTCATATTTCTTGGAATTTCCTGACCTTATAGTGTACTGAAAATAGCCCAGACTTTGGAATCTCGACGAGAACAAAGAAAACTGAAGGTTCTACGTTGTCTTAAACCAGAGATATTGCAAATCTTTGCGGCGCACTTCAATCTATAGTTGCGTGACAATTGCATAACTTATAAATTTATAAATTGCATTACAAAACTTAGTTTTTTGTTTATAATCTGTGAAAATTTCTATTCCAAATATTTATAAGCAGCCGAGATATTATGATTTTATAAACAAAAAATGTTATCTTCGTTCCTATTAGCCGTAGAGGCGTACGTCATTTTACGGCTTTTTAGTGAGCTTTCCAAAAAACTTCACTGCAAATAGATGTGACAATAAACGTAAAAGTTATTGAACTTCTTCATTAGAAAAAAGTGACTTCTTTATATTATTTGAGTTGCTTTGGACCTCAACCTTCAACGCAAAGATTCCGCTTCATTACCACGCAATCGATAGCACTTCTTATATCTCCGTGCTACAAGTGACCCCATAAAAGCGCTCACGCGGGCTTCCGACGCTGGTAACCGGGCGTACACACAGTGGAGCAGGTTAACCTGCTAGCGGTACCTGCCAGTAGGCTAACCAGCTCCACTGTGTATGCGCCCTATGTTAGCTGAATCTCCAACGACTTGCTGTAGACGAAAATATAGGCCATTAAAGCTTCTCACACTGACAGGTAAACTCCGTCAGGAATTTGAAAATTGCGTATTTCATTGTTTGGCCAATAACAAGCAACAGTTATTGGAATAAAAAGTGACATTTTCGTATATTTTTGTATTCTATTTGAACAATTTTATAGAATCTAACGTCAAAATAAAGGACTTTGACATACACTGAAAAAAACAGGGGTATTTTTACAAAACAATTACAAGCACTATTGGAGCGATTTTACTGTCACGTTGTAAAACCACAGTAAAGTTTAACAAAAATACAATAGTTTTGTAGATTTACTAAATTTTGTAAAAATGGTTGAGCATTTTACAGAAAAAATACAAATAATTCATTTTTTCACAAAATATTTGTAAGATTACAGAACTGTGTTGCATGTTTGTTTTTTTACAATCTTCTTTTGTTAATTTATAATTATTTTAGAAAAATACTTCAATAATGTTAGTAAAATAATTGATTTCTTCGGTTGGTATCACTGGTAATTTGACTAAAACGCTTTATATGGCCACTTGCCCTCAGTACAGATTACGCGTTGCCGGTGAAAGGTAGCACTGGCGAGCGAAAAGAATCAGTTTGTGTCAATAAAGAAACAGCGGACGGGTCGTTATTTTATGGATTTTGTTTTGGAAGTGCCGGTGTATAACGTGTAGTGGTGCTATTTGTGTTTGAAGTTTGAAGATTCATTGGATAAAATGGATACAAAGTGCATTTAAACAAGGTAAGCCGCCATCTTGGGAATATGGCCATCCTGTATACCAAATTTATTTAGGGATGCATTCATTTTTATTTTTCTTCGATATGATATGGTTAATTAATGAAAAAGTTTTCGAGTGATAATAGTTTACTTTAAGAACAATATTTTCTTTAATTTCAGATGAAGAAGAAGTGAAAAAGGAAATTTCCATTTGCAACGAAAAAATCCAGCTCATCAATGCAAGTTCCTTTGAAGAAGCAATAAAATTACTATTTGTCTTATATTTTAATTCTATGCGGATTAATCCAAAAAATGTTTCGGTAACTTTGGAAATGACTCAAACATATTTTATTAAAGTGCATCTTGACTTTGGGAGAAAGTCAACTCACACTCTCAGTAGGAAAACAGTAATTTCTTTTATTGATAAACTGGCACGTTAACTAGCTGTTTGCCTGGCCAACAAGCTGATATAAAATGCTTTTTTGTCAGCCGATAAGACTGAAACAGTTGGATCTAGTGATATTACAAGTAAATTATGTGAAATTACATATCCTATAAAATAGCTTTACAAAATATACAGGGTTACTGGTAACTCGACCACTTTCCTGCAAGAGGTGATAGAGGGACTCAAATGTAATAGATTTAACCCCTCATATGTAATTCCGAAAACCGATAGTTTTCGAGATAATTAACACTCAATGTTTTTCAACCAAATGTCCAAATTTCCACACTAGATCCTAAACTAAGAAAAACACCTGTTGTTGATGCTGATAATTTTTATTTTAGTATTTAACTAACACCATCTGACACATACACAAAGCTAACTTAGTATTAAAATGTTTCAAAATACTAAACAATTCCAAACTAAATACAAATATTTAAAAAATAATTAACAAAATTTTTACATTCACCGTGAAAGAAAATTATCTATCTCAAAAAAAAATTATACAAACGGTTGAATAAATCGCTAAAAAACTTTCCTACCTAATAACCTTTTCAGAAAGATTATAAACAGCAATGAATAAAAATCACCTATTCAAAAAGAACGAATGACAGTACAATCATTATTGGTAACTCAGTTACATACTAGAATGTTTGCAAATGCGATCGATGATTTTATCCAAGTAAAACAAATTAAATCCACTCAAAGTTTCGCTTCCTCACTTCGGTTTTTGTAACTCGTGTTGGAAAAGTTCGTTTCATCTCCTCCGCCGCATTGATAATTTTTTGCCTTAGTTCGTCAGCAGTATTAAATGGAGTCTCGTAAACCAATGCCTTCATGTGACCCCAGACGTAAAAATCGAGAGGTGTCATATCTGGGCTTCGCACAGGCCATGGGATGGGTTCACCCCTCCCTATCCATTTGTTCGGGTATGTGTTATCCAACAACTGCCGAATTGTGATACGGTAATGTGCTGGACAATCATCATGCTGGAATACCATGTTGTTGATGATTCTGTATTATGTTGATAAATTTTGTTAAATAGTTACTTGTGGTTGTACTGTCATTCTTGTCCTTGGAATAGGCCATCAGATAAGGAAGTTTTTAAAATAATTTGTTTGACTGGTTGTGTATCTTTTTTTGAGCTAGACAATTTTCTTTCACGGTGAATGTAAAAATTTTGTTCTTTATTTTTTAAAGAATTGTATGTAGTTTGAAACTACTTAGTATTTTTACACATTTAAATACTAAATTAAATTTGCGTATGTGTCAGTAAAAAACTAAATTGGAAATTACTAAAATCGACAGCAGGGTTTTTTCTAAATTTGGGATGTAGTGTGGAAATTTGGACATATCGTTGAAAAACAATAAATTTTAATTATCTCGAAAACTATCGGTTTTCGGAATTACATATGGGGGGTTAAATCTATTGCATTTGAGTCCCTCTATCACTTCCTACAGGAAAGTGGTCGAGTTACCAGTAACCCTGTATATGTAAAAAACCAATATGATATCCTTAAAATGCGTTTTTAGGAATTGACAATATAAGAAAGTTGCTAAATGAAATTACAAATCAGATTTGTAATATTACTAACAAAACCGGTGGCACTAAATAACCTACGATTTTGTTAGTAATTTTACAAAACAATTTTTAGAGTGTACCTTTTAAACAAGATATTACCCGATACCCCTTGTCATTTAAAATTTTTAAGGGCATGATCCTGGGGGGCAAAAAGTTGTCTTCCTTGACAAATCTTTTGACGTGTCTCGGCGTTTTTTCTCAATTTTATACTCAATCGTAAGGCATTATTTTATGGCGTACTATGACGATAACGAAGTAACATTATGCTGCAAATGTGACTTAATCTAAAAAATTACAAATTCATACGTTACCTTCATCGAAAAACATATAAGGAGCAATCCCCTGTACGACATATTTTTTATTACTACCAGCATGATTTGCAGAAACTGTTTCCGTCATGTTAGCAAGCAGAAGAACGGCGACAGACATACAGACAGACAGACCGGCAGACAGACTTGTGAAAATTAGTGACGCACAAATATACAGGGTGGGCCAATAGTGCGTGGACGGAGGATTGTGGGCTTACTAAAAAATATTTCAAAAATCTGTCACTTGATGATGGTAGGGACCCTTGAGGGCTATAACGTAAAAATATTTTCACTTAAATTTTGACGTTTATACAGGGTGATTCATATCAAACCTACATTTTTTTGAATGGAAACCCCTATATATTATTACATATTTGGATTCCTTGGTCAATTCTAGTGTGACTTTATGTATCACACATGGAACTTTAAACGAACCGTTTAGGCGCAAATCACCATTTTTGGTATAAGTAGGTATCAGAAAAAAATTGAATATCGCAGCGATTATAAAACTTAGAAGGCCTTGACTTCGCGGTACGACTAAGCATGAAATGCGTCACCTTAGGTCAGACGGCTGAATTTTAATTCTTTTTGTACTTGGAGAAATCAGAGGATAAATTAAGGAAACTTCAATCACAGATAACTTGATTTTTTCAAATGAGAATGCCTATTTTTGTTTAAAGAATCAAATGTAAAATTTGATTACCTTTCTAACGATATAGCATTCTTGATATCAGTCTTTTTTGGTTTTCATTTTATTTCAAATTTTCAGTCAAATCGGTGCTTTTCAACTTTCCTGCATGCAAGCAACCTAGCAGGCCATGAAAAATACACAAAAGCTCGTTAATATGGAAGAAAGCAACTAACTTAGTAGAAAAATGCAAACTAACTAGAGCAGCGAGGCAAGATTACGAAAATTCCTTACAACATATTAGCTCTAACCAGAAACAATAGCAGTAACAAGAACGCTCATGTTTCACAGCCTACTAGCTATTAGCCAATTTCCAAAGTCAGTAAAAAAATATCTAATCAAAGGAAAGCTACTAGAGATTGTTGCTGGCAGTAGAGTATCAATGTCTTCTGAATAGATTTGAATAAATTTTCACATTTATTGCTATAAAAAAGTAGCCATTTCCGTAAGTCAAAAGTAATGATACCTCTGACTGGAACCCTTCAAATTCTTCGGTAGGTACTTCTGCTTATTAGCAAAATCGCGGAAAATGAAACTTGAATTGCAGTCTGTTTGAATTGTAAAACATAAATTAGTTTGCAGAAAACTACATGAAATAATCACAATTACAACATAGCGTAATACAAAAATTCTAGCAATTATTTCAATAGATGTTCAGAATGCTCCAGTTGGAGATATCTTTACTTTCGACTTAACTAAACGGAAATGACTATTTTTTTATCCCATTAAATGTGAAATTTCATTCTAAATATGTTAGACTGTAAGCAAAAATCGCTGATAGTTTTCTTTTTGTTCCATAATTTTTAATCGTTTTGGAAAGTTGCCAAGCTTTAGTAGACCTCAATAGCTAGTAGGCTGTGTAAAACAAACACTTCTGTCATACCCCAGCTACTCATTGACATTAGATATCTTGCCGCTGTTGTTTCCGGTTAGAGCTGATGTGTTGTAAGGAATTTTCATGTTCTTGCCTCGCTATTCGAGTTCGTTTGCATCTTTCTACTAAGTTAGTTGTTTTCTTCCATATTAACGAGCTTTTGTTTATTTTTCATGGCCTACTAGGTTGCTTGCACGCAGGAAAATTGAAAAACACCGATTTGACTTAAAATTTGAAATAAAATGAAAACCAAAGAATATTGATATCAAGAATGCCATATCGTTAGAAAGGTAATCAAATTTTACATTTGATTCTTTAAACCAAAATAGGCATTCCCATTTGAAAAAATCAAGTTATCTGTGATTGAAGTTTCCTTAATTAATCTACTGATTTCTCCAAGTACAAAAAGAATCCAAATTTAACCGTCTGGCCTTAGGTGACGCATTTCATGCTTAGTCGTAACGCAAAGTCACGGCCTTCTAAGTTTTATAATCGCTGCGATATTCAATTTTTTTCTGATACCTACTTATACCAAAAATGGTGATTTGTGCCTAAACGGTTCGTTTAAAGGTCCATGTATGATACATAAAGTCACATTAGAATTGACCAAGGAATCCAAATATGCAATAATATATAGCAGGTTCCATTCAAAAAAATGTAAGTTTGAGATGAATCACCCTGTATAAACGTCAAAATTTAAGTGAGAATATTTTTACGTTATAGACCTCAAGGGTCCTAACCATGATCAGGTGACAGATTTTTGAAATATTTTTTAGTAAGCCCACAATCCTCCGTCCACGCACTATTGGCCCACCCTGTATTTTTGTTATGTTAACAGTCAAACATGTTTGCGATAACATCGGTTTATAGTTGTATCAAAAGAAATAAAAAATACATAATTGAATGTGTGTTATAAAGTAGAAAAAGGGCATTCAATGCACTAAACTGTTTACTGAGGTAAACATATCATGAACCAAAGAATTAGTTAATGAAAATGGCAAAAGGTTCAACATCTCACTTGCATTTACTGGAATTCAGAGCTTTCGTATCTAGCTAAAACAACAGAACACAAACATAATGAACTCAAATAGTCATTGTTATATTTACGTACTCTCGACATACAGACTCGTGATGAATTAATTATATTTTAATTAGAACGTCACAAGGCAGCTTTAGGAAAGGCAAACACCTAATTATTTTCGGACGGCTTCCAATTTTACTTCTGAAACTGTAATGAAGGCACTTGTTCAAGGTAAACTAAGTTATATCAAACCAGCACCTCTTTTGCAGAATTTCTTATGCAAAACTTCGCGAATTTAAAATACGGAAACATACTTGTCGGCTGCATGCTACAGAAACTATAATTAGGATGCACTAGGAGGTAGAAGTTTGAGTCAGAGTTCCACAGTTAATTTTAGCATACACCGAATAGCAAACCAAATAGCTTCCATAGCGATCGGTGTGAATCAAATCCTTAAATCATGTAGCGAAGAAAATATAATTTATTTGCGAGTGCTGTGATAAGGATTGTTGCTGATACTCGAAAAGTTAACTATTTAAGTATCTTTAAAATTTTATAGGTCAATGAAGGTTCCTTTATACAGCTTCAAATTTCGGAAAAGCACTTTTTAGTGACATCATAAGACAAGAAGAAAATGGCCATTTAGCTCAATTCGAGGTGTATGGTGAATTCCTGCATTGAAATGATATGAAATTGTCCTAGTGTACCGGTAAAAGGAGAATAATAATTATTGCTAATAGTAGTAGTATGTTAGTAGAATAAGGAATCATTGTTATGATATGACTTGATGCGGCACCCACCGATAAACTAAAGTATGACTTCCAGTGGTTTAAAAAGTCGGTACTTTCAACATCTAAAAAAAGTTGAGGTCCCTCATCCCACACCCTTCTCGTAGCCCCAGCCCCATTTCGTATCCTTCCAGAAAAAAAAAGGAAAATCATCGAGAACTCTTAAAATGTCCAATAATGAACTATTCCGAGGATTTCTTGTATTTTGCCAATTACTTTTTCACCAGTGTAGTCATTTTTCAAATATACAGGGTATTTCTGAATTTCCTTGATACGTGATACTCTCGAAACAAAGAAAAAGTTCAAGCAAAAACAGTGGAACTTTCGAGAGTTCTATAGGGTCTATCATACCGTGCTTAGATCTCATTTTTTTGTACTTCAACCGTTAAAACTCACCACCAACTTTTTTTCAAATAGCAGCCTATAGGTTCTCCTTCATAAATGATATCCCTATTTCATTCAATCGTGTGTTACCTTTGATTTTATACGGAAACTTATCTTTTCCTGACATAATAAGCATAACATAAATAAAATAACAATTTGTTTGACGCAAAAAAGAAAACTAAGTGGGTTTATAAGGGCACTGAATGACCTATCATACATGCCTTCGAAAACAAATGTCTTTTTTATTCTTTTTTATCACGATCAAACAAATCGTCACTTTATTTACCTTATGCTTATTAAATTACAAAAAAAAAATGTTTGTGTATAAAATCAAAGGTACTGCATGATTTTAAATAAAATGACCTCATTTGTGTAGCAAAAGCTGCGGGGTGGGATTTGGAAAAAAGTTGGGGATGAGTTTTAGGGGTTGAAGTACAAAAAAATATAGCGAAAGCATGGTATGATAGACAGGTCATTCAGTACCGTTGAAAATCCTACTTAGTTTTCTTTTTATCTGCTTTTCTTACAAAAATATTACGCTTCATGGAAATCCTTATTTTATTTATCTTATACTTATGACTTTACGAAAAAAATTGGTTTGTGTGTAACATCAAAGGTGCTACAAAGTTCTAAATTGTGTAGGAAATACTATTTGGTACTATTTCACAAGAAATGTTGGGGGGTGAGTTAGAAGGGTTGAAGTATACAATTTTTTTTAAAAGCATGGTATGGTAGAGCCTATAGTACCTTCTAAAACTTCATTCAGCCTTCGTTTGAGTTTTTGTCTTGTTACGGAAATGTCACGTGTCGAGGAAATTCAGCACTACTACCTACTGTATTCCACGCCACATCGCTCCTCAAATTTCTCCATATTCATTGTAGCAGTTACTGAGACTACGGAATTGCAAAATACAGATAATACCCCTGTAATCTATGGCGAGGTAAAAAGGAAGTCCACATTATTCCCTGAAAGGCAACGGATAGGTCTGTAAGGTGTAAAATATCACTTTTTTAAGGTAGTGGCGAGTTCTTTATCAGTACAAAGAAGAATTATAGTCGTCACCGACTCTCTCCACTACTCCAATTTCACCCCTCCCAAAAAGTAGAAAATTTTAAAAAATCACTAAGCTACCTAAAAGCAAAATTTGGAGCGTCCACCATAGAGCACCCCAAATTCCATCAAAATCTGTAAAGCGGTTGCTGAGATTAGGCAGTTAAAAATGGCTGCTGTTAGATAATGTGACAGACTGACAAACAGGCTAGCTGTGAATCCTTGCTATGTTTTTTAGGAAATTGAGAAAGGAGTAATAAGAGAATAAGGAAAGAAAAATTAACAAATATCAAGAAGGCCTGGCCAATCATACTTGGAATTCTTCAAGAAGTTAGTGTAGTTTCTGGTGTGGTCTCTGATAAAACCTACATATCGTTGAGATTTTAATTAGTGGTCCAGTGAATCGCGATGGAACGGAGAGACAATCGCAGGATGTGTTATGCAAATTATGTTAACATTAATGGTTACGTTAACCAACATTTCTTGTAGAACATGACGGTATATTGCAGAACAGATATCTCACACAATCATCATCATCATCATAGTCACAGTGTCTTAACAGACATGTTGTGAACTCATAAAATGCATTTACTCGTTTTACGAGTTTCTCTTGGGGTATCTTTAAGATTTTTAACGCAGTAGTTTCCCATTTGCCTTCTGCCTCCTCATGCCGTTGACCGGATGGTATCTACACTGGTTCATCCGCCTTTAGGGGCAATTTCTCACCCCAAGGACAAGAAGGTGTCCTGACTCTTCTCAACTCGTCCACCCGAAGCTGTTCGTTGAGAAGAAGTTACTGTTTATACCGACAGTAGTTCGGTTCCTTTTGGTCGTATTTTATGACACGCAGGACATACGATGGGAGGTATTCTAACCCGCGCACACACGGGGAATCTCACACAATAGTTGTTCTCATAAATAGCATGGAATAGAGATTCGAGGTATGATAGTTCCTTGAATATTCATTCACGGTTAGATATTATCCGCGATTTACGTGGAATAAAACGATATAGGTGTAATAAATTTGTGGAAAGAACTCGTTTTTGATACCATGGGAACTGTAGGCTTCGGATTTACGCCGCTTTTCTAGTCTACCACTTGAGCCATTACTACAGTACCTTATTGTTTTCTATGCCAGTGTTCCGCTAAAATGCTCATTAGGTCATGTGGTAGCAAACCATCAGAGATATTTTATCATGTACTACAGTCGATTACTTTAGCAATCAATCCATCGTTAGCTTCAAATATTTAATGCCATAGCGATTTTCCGTTGACAACAGCTATGCATTTTTTGCCATAGTTAATGCCGGTCATTGATATTTTCTTATGTAGCGACGCAGAATGAAGAACGCCTCTTAACAACATTTCTGCATACGAATGACTAATTTGTTATTGCGGATATGGAAAAGAGTTTCGTTATTCGGTAAGTTTGGTTCAATTTTACAGGTCTATGTTACAAGTATTATATAGGCATCTATCGCGTGTAAACTTTTATTCAGTATATATAGGGTGAGTCAAGCTCAACGCCTCGGACTCTTGTGTCCAAATGATAACCGTATTCAGAAAAAAAACTGTGCGAATGTATGTAGGTCGATCTGGACTACATTTTAAAAATCATAAGCTTTATACTGAGTGTCTAATAAAAGCGCGACATATCAAAGTTTTGTTTTTTAAATGGAATATCCTGTATATAATTGCACATTCGGATACCTTGGTCTAATTTAGTGTGACTTTATGTATCACATTATATGCGACT
Organism: Callosobruchus maculatus; assembly: GCA_951848785.1. Taxonomy (NCBI): domain Eukaryota; kingdom Metazoa; phylum Arthropoda; class Insecta; order Coleoptera; family Chrysomelidae; genus Callosobruchus; species Callosobruchus maculatus. The sequence continues at coordinate 90,484 of CATOUR010000369.1, forward strand.
TAAAGCGAACCGTTTTGTGTGTAAAACACCATTTTTGGTGTAAGTAGATATCAGAAAAAATTGAATATCGCAGAGATTATAAAACTCAGAAGGCTGAGACTTTACCGTATGAAATGCGTCAGCTTTAGTTAGACAATCAAATTTGGATTGTTTTTGTACTTGGCGAAATCGGTACGTCAATTAAAGAAACTTCAATTAGAGACAACTTGATTTTTTCAAATGGGAATGCCTACTTTTTTCATACGATCAAATGCTAAATTTCATAGCTTTTTTAAAGATATAAAGTTATGAACATCAATTTCTGGTAGCTTTATCTATGAGTTCGATGTTTTTCAAATTTTCCTAACTGTAAGCAACCTAGCAGCCCATAAAATATAAACAAAAGCGTGTTCATATGGAAGAAAATAACTAACTTAGCAGAAAAATCCAGACGAACTAGGGTAAGTGCCAAGATTGTGAAAATTTCTTACAACAAATGAACTCTAATCGGAAACAACAGCGGTAACATATCTAAGACCAAAGAGAAGCTAGAGTATTACGACGGCACTGGATAATTTATACATGCTATTAGTTGCTGAAGTGTACTAGCGATTAAAAATGTTCAAAACCATTGAAAACCCTGAAATGAAAGGGAAACTAACTGCGTTTGTTGCGCGCGTCAAAGTCAAAAGTGACGATACCTCTGACTGGAGCGTTAAAATTTTTCAGTGTCGCAAAAAAAGGAACACTGACAAATCAGATTTTAATTTTCAGCCAGGTAGAGATTGTGTCTTATAATTTGAATAAACTTTAGATCACTATTCGTTTCCTACGATCTTGCTAATGAGCACTGAAGTATTAGTAGAACTCCCATCAAAGGTATTGTTACTTTCGACTTGACCGAAACGAATTCTTTTTTATATAATTAAATGTAAAATCTTATTCTGAAGATATTAAATTTCCAGCAAGATTTGCTAATAGTTAGCTAATTTTTAATCTCTAGTACGTTGCAGTAGCTAGTAGAATGTGAAAAGTTTCCACTTCTGCGATACTCCGGCTTCGCTTTGACCTTACATAAATATGTTACCGTCGTTGTTTCTGATGAGAGTTAACTTGTCGTAAGCGATTTTCATAATCTTGTTCCTTTACTCTACTTCTGTCTGTACCTTTCTGCTAAGTTAGTTGTCTTCCTTCATATGAACACGTTTTTGTTCATATTTCATGACCTGTTATGTTGCTTATAAGTAGGAAAATTGAGAAACGCCGATTTCAAAAAAAATTTGAAGGTGACTACCATATGGAGAAAATTGTTATGAGATGACACATCCTCTACACATAGAGCGAGAAAATCACGAGAAGATGGATAAACTATTGCCACGTAGAGCAGGATATTGCAAAAAGGCCAGAAAGTCAGCTATCTATTTTCATGACAGAACTATAAAATTAACCTTAGAATATCAATAATGTCAATGAAACTTCTGTGCCACTGCGCACAGTTATTAGGCTATGTCTATGTCACGCCTTTAGCGGCACGCAAATTTGTCATTGGTATCTATCGTAATTTCCGTCCTCCCTTTCTGTAGATCAGTGAGTCTACAGTCCACTGCATGTGCGAGACTGCATCAGTTTCGACATATTTGCCCTGCCCGGATCCCCTAATTTGGTAGGGGAACAGCTGGTCTAGCGTATAAATTATAGTGACCGTATGTGCGCACTATATGCAGCCAACTCGGCCGTATGTACTTATATAAGGCATGTAACCAGATGCATTAATAACATGGCTTTAAGAGCATGTTACCAGAAATCCTCTGGCTCTACAGTCCAGCAGGCTGATTGCTCCCTCTCGGGGCGTTAGGATGTTGTCGAATGGCCGCCGGAAAGCTATATATTAGCGACTTCTGGAGTAATGGAGACCCGTATCAAGGTGGTATTAGGAAGGCTTACAATGCAGACTCGCTCCTGTCGATATGCCCGTCCATGTAATAACGACCGATTTCACTTTCTATAATTGTTATGGCCTGTTGTCATCATCAAAGCTAAACTATGACTCGTATAGTGCGGGTCAAAATGCCACTCTACAAACGTTTTCTTTTGCTTTGCTTCCCACACCGACAGGTGAGCGGAGCATTGTGATCGCGAAAATTTTAGATTTTGTGATAACACGCTTTTTGAGCGTTTTATGATACCTACATAACGAAAATCCACGTCACCCATACCCGTCGATCTTATGGTCTGTCAATCTGTCTGCGTCTGTTGGCGTCTTTCTAGCATCGTAATCCCAGTAAATGCTACATGGATTGTTATGAAATTTGGGCTGCAATATACGATGGGGTGGTAGTAGGTAATGCTGCTATAATTTTGAAAATTGGTCTATGGGCGGCGGAGTAATTAGCAAAAAACGAAAGATTTCAAATATTCCCCAAACTTCGTTTTTAGGTATTTCAGGTGTTCCTGATTGTCTACTCTTTTTGAGTAGGGGTGAAATTTGGAGTGGTTCGGTGATGGGGGGTTGCAAAATTCAAAAATGTGTTTTATTCATAATAGTCTGTCCACTGATCTGTGAAGGAAGACCTAGTGACATAAATAACTTTTGTAAAGCCATCCGAACTTTGCCTAGCCTATATTACAGAAACCAAAGGACTTATTTTTTCTGATGTAAACATGCGAGTATTGCTTTAGATCGTATTGTGTAACGAGGAAACTGCTAAATTGATTTTAATGAAATTTTGACAGTATTACTACCGTGGTGAGGATGGAATAAGCGTATGGTTTTTAGAAATCGTGTCAGTGGTAGCGGAGCAATAGTCAAAAAACTGAAAATATGAAAACAGCTCAAACTTCGTTTTTAGTGTTTTAGTGCTTCCTGATCCTCATAGTTCTTTCCTAATTTCGACTATTGCATTACTATAACAATGTTATTTAATTGCGTGCCACGCCAGTTAAGCTACAAAGGTTTCGTAATTGTTTTTGGGGTCAGTATGTGAATGTGGTGACTATATTTTTTACTTCTCACACAGTAGGCGAGTACTATAATGGTGAATATTCTCGGCTTTAAGGTGATATATTTTTTGGGTAATTTAAAACATCTACTCGAATAATCTTAGCACATATCTAATGAGCCATTGTGTATCTTTTAAATCGGCACAGGGAAATCCGCACAGCTGTTCCAGACTTCGTTTAGGGGTTAGGGCTTCATCATGTCTATCTTTTCCGGAAGGGGACAGTGGAGCAAAAAGTCACTCCAATAATTTTAAAACTCCTAAATAAATATTTGTTACCCTAAATAAATGACCTTGACCATACTCTGTGCCGTACAGACCTACCCGAAGACAACCTGCACTGTTTTTGAAGAAATTTAGCACCGGATATTATCTGGATTCATAATAGGTAATGCTTCTACGTCTTTGGGAATCGATTGTATTTGGTAGATACGTAGTTAGAAAAAAGCTAAAATCCCCAGAACTTCCCAATACCTACTATAATGCGGCTCTCTAAAAATATTTTTCTTTAGAAACGGATGAGTGGGTAGGAGATGGGGTAAATCCAAAATTTGTTGTATTCAGAAAGGACCCTCTATTGCCTCAACAAAAACTTCCCACACCGATAATAGGTGTTTGGGCGTTTTATGACCTTTTATGACCTCGGCGTAACGAAAATCCACGTTACTTATTTGCACCGATCTCTCTGTCTGACTGTCCGTCTGTCTGTCTGTACGTCTGTCTGTCTGTCTATTTGTCTGTCGCTCTGTTGGCGTTCTTCTATTATCGAAACGTCAGTTGCCGCTGCATGAATTGTGACGAAATTTGCGACATGACATGTGGTCGTAGTCGGTAATGCTACTATAATTTTGAAAATCGGTTCATAGGTGGCGGAGTAATTAGCAAAAAACAAAACATTTTGAATATTCATCAAACTTTGTTTTTAGGCATTTTAGGGGTTTCCGACCATTTTCTACCTTTTTTTTTTGGGTGGGGGTGAAACTGGGATGGTTGGGAGGTGGGAGGTTGCAAGAGGATCTCAGTACCTCTCATACCGTAATGTGTGCGAAGTACTGAGTCTATCAATTTGACTTCATTTTTTCCTTGGGAACCGTGAGGAATGCATCCCACTGTTCTTTAGAGAATACGACATAGGTATTCCTGAAAAAAACTTTGGTATAACGTGTATAGTCAAACAATAGTGATAAACAGAGTTTTGCATCGTTGCTGTTTAAAAAATATTATCTCAGAGTTTGTGAGTATTTGATCAAATTGCTAATATATAGGGTGTTAACTAAGTATGTTAATAAACTTTAACCACGAATAGTACTCCAAAAAATAGAAAGAGAATATCATATGAACATGGGTCCGGAAATGCTTCCTAAGGGAGCTACGCTCCTTTGCATGGGGCACCTTGAAGACGGTTTTCCCTCGATATTCTCGAAACCATTCATAACAAAATTACGAAATTAGGTACGATGGGTAAACTTTTGACACTGAATCTGATTCTGAATTCAGAATTTCAGCAACGATGCAAAACTCTGTTTATCACTATTGTTTGGCTATACACGTTATACCAAAGTTTTTTCAGGAATACCTATGTCGTATTCTCTAAAGAACAGTGGGATGCATTCCTCACGGTTCGCAAGGAAAAAATATATAATATCTCTGTGGTTAGCCAAACAGACACATTCACTGCATCTGGAGGAAAAATACTCTCAAGGTATATTCGGCATCAATGTTCCGGGTTCACCGCACTTCAGTGGCTCATCAATGGGACCACATCCGTTAAATAAAAAATGCTTACTAATGTTAAATCTACCTTCGAAGCCCTTTCCAAAGTAAGCTCCTTATAATGTTGGTGCAGTCAGAATTCAGTTTCTTAAACACGTGCACCCAATCCCTGGTTGTGTAGAAGTTCTTCCATATTTCCAATGGTTACAACTGTCCAATGGTAGCATAAATGGATCTGGACATCAGACGCTCATGTTGTATTCATGAGATGGCGTGCTTGTCGTTAACTTGCGATGCTCCAATAGTTCATCTATCATTTAGTGAAAATTGACATCGGTTATACTTAGCATTTTAATAATTGCTACCACATAGAGTTGTGCGCTTCAAAACTGTGTATAGTTTATATATGCTTATGGCGCAAATTTGATGATGCGTGACAGAGAAACAGGCGGCACTCCAGGCACGGAGCAAAAGAACTAGTTTTTACTGCTTCATGCTTATACTTATAGACTTAAAATCCCAAGGATACAACGTTAGTCATCTGTTTACCGAATGAGAATTATATTTTATCAACTAAAATATGTTTCAAAACTCCAATACCAACAGGGCTGTCTAAAAATGTTCATGGCTAGATTTAATTTATACTATAAAAAAATATTTATCAAAAATTTACAGTAGAGAATTCCAAGTAACGTCGGCCTTCACTGATCTGTTTAATTAATTATATTTTATTTTCATTCAAATTATCAATATTAATGAATTAAGAACATATTAGTGTATCAATCAAGTATATTTCTAAACTCCCAGCAACAGGGCTGCCTAAAAAAATTTTGGGAGCTACACCTGTAGCTGTACTTAAAATTAAAATTATAAAAAATACTTTTCAAAAATTCTAAGGTATGTTTTTATTCAATTACCAGATGTGTCATATCGTATGCTTTTGCTCGTACAAGCCCAACCTTTCGTTGAAGTTAAATTGGTTAGTACTAGTAAGTTGTTATTTATATATTTAATTGTGTTGTTACCTAAGTTATTTTGATCATTTTTTATCGATTGAATTACTACCATATTAAATCTTAATAGGACACACCCAGAATGATCATTTATTTTTTGTAACCCCTACGTATACAGTTATACACTTCCTAAGGAAATATTTAATGACAACTCTAAGCACCTCACTATGCTTCTAATTTAATAAAATTAAACAGAAATACCTTCAGGGAAGGTGGTTGGTGCCACACGTGTGCCTTCGTGTTATTTTAATTTCCCACTGTGCGTTCAATGACAAAAACTACGCTGGGACTAGAGAGGGCCTATACCGCATTGCCGTCAAAAGGACCGCAAAGTTAAATTGGGTGCTACCGACAACTCTTTGGGGCAGCTTAATTATTTAAAACATTGCTTCCTGAGGTGCCTCCGTCATGTGATGATTTCTGGAATTTGTTTTAGTCGACTGATGAGTATGTGTAAAATATTTACTTTCTGTGGTGGTTGTTATCTTTGACTCTCTTTGTAATGATTCCCTTTTTTCTTGGGATACTTATCGGGAATCTCGGGTTCGTAGGTTCAAGCGAAGATACGACACGAGCTCGACAAGACACGTTTTATTCAGATAAAGATACAAGAAATGCCTTAACTACAATACAGGCTGATCCCGACAATGAATCGTAAGCCGTCGCCTCGACACGCGCGGTAGCTGTTCGACAGCTCGAGGGCGACTGACTGACTGCGTAGGAGTTCTTGCCACATTTTCTACCCTACATAGTTGCCACTTATCGCCGCACTTTCACTAAATACCAAACTGCTTCATCACCCCCCACTTAAATCTAGAGTACATTGCTACGAAGGATTTTAGTAAGAGGAAAAAAACCAGGGGAGAAACAAAATAAAACGAAATTTCAATAAAATATACGTATACCACTAAGCCAATGACTCAGGTGGCTCTCGATAAGGCTTCAAATTCACGATATTCTGATGAGGCAACTCTCTATCATTTCCATCCCTCAAGATATAGGAGTTAGGCCCTGCCTTGCGCACAACCCAATATGGCCCTTCAAATAATAAAAAGAATTTCTTTATCACCTTATCTTCAGCAGAGGACAAGTGGTGACTGCGTAGCAACACTTTGTCGCCTTCCTTTAGCTCTAAGGTCCGAGGAAGCTTAGCTTTCTGAGCCCGACGCTCTGCTTTCGAACACAACCGCTGTCGTGCCAACATGAGTATTTTGTCTCGGACAACCTCATTCTCGTCACAAACTGGGAAGCTCAAATATTTATTTATGGGTTGACATACCTCCCTTCCAAACTGCAACTGTACAGGTGCAAACCCAGTGCTCTCATTAATAGCATTATTTAAACAAAACTCTAAAAAATCCAAAATATATGCCCAACGAGTATGTTGATCGTGGCAATATGTCCGCAGAATCCGACCTATCTCCCGGTTATACCTCTCAGTCATATTTCCTTCAGGGAAGTATACTGATGTGTATTTATTTCGAATACCCTCCTTGTTCAATGAGTTACGCCACTGTTTACTAGTAAACTGTGTACCATTGTCGCTAAGGACACAATTTGGTTTCTGAATTTCCTTAATATAATGATTGAGAAATCTATTTAAAATTGCTTTAGCAGTAACTTTCTTTAGCGCATAAACCTTAACATGTTTTGAAAAAGCATCCACAAAGACCAAAACTTGTGTAGCTCCCCCTCTGGAACTTGGTAATGGCCCTATTAGATCAGTGCATACCAATTCTCCTGGGTTTTGTGGTAACACCGAATGTAAATTTCCATGACATTTTTCCGCACATTTCGACCGCTGACAGATGTCGCACGATGACACTAATTGTCCAATATGTTTTTGCATCCTAGGCCAGAAAAAGTGGCTTCGCATTTACATATAAACCTTAGATTTGCCAAAATGACCCAAGTCGTTATGGTGTGCTATGACTAGGTCATGCACCTGTGACCGAGGTATACATAGTTTATAACCAGGATTCAAAGCATCGCCCCTCTTAAACAATAATCCCTCGTGTATTTCAAACCATCTGCTAATTGACAATTCTTTTGCCGTTAGTACTGGTACAGTAGTAGCTAAACTCTCCAAAAATATAAGCTTTTCCCTTATCCATTTATCATTTAACTGATGTTCCCTCATAGACTTGAAATGTTGTTTAAGGCCATCATAGTCATTAGACAATTTGGTTAGCATGATTTTAATATCAGTGTTTTGCTCTGGCACAAAATTAAGCTTAGCTGAGGGTAATTGCCGTGATAGTGTATCTGCAATTATATTTTGAGAACCCGGGCAATGAACTGTCTTGAAATCATATTCCTGAATCAGTAGAAGCCATCTACTCAAACGAGCAGATCGTAGTTTGCAGGTTAAGAAAAAACTCAACGCTTTATGATCTGTCAAAATTGTCAGATTTCTGGACAACACTAACGTACGCCACTGTTTTAAACAATGTACGATTGCCCACATTTCTTTTTCTGTGGTGGTATACCGCATTTGACTCCCCTTGAAAGTTGTACTAGTATAAGCAATTGTCATTTGGTCATTATCTTCTGATAGTTGAAAGAGACATCCTGCTACCGCATAATCAGAACTATCACACTGTATATACAAAGGCTTATTCAAATCAGGGTGCTTCAACAAGGTTACATTAATAAATGCATTTTTTATTTTTTTAAAAGCTTCTTGCTCTTCTTTTCCCCATACCCAACGCTGATTTTTTCTTAGTAAGGGTAGCAAAGGTGCTGTTAAATCAGAATAATGACTGCAAAAACGTTGATCATAATTGATCATTCCCAGAAAGCCTCTAAGCTCCCGTATATTTCTAGGTGTAGGAAAATGCTCTATTGCCTCTATCCTGCTAGGATCCATTAATATTCCATCCCTAGTTACTATATGTCCTAGGAAAGACACTTGTTTTCGAAGAAACTGACATTTACGTAGTTTTACTGTAATGCCCTCATCATGAAATATTTGAAATATTTTTCTTAGGTGTTGAAAATGGTCGGAAATATTGTTTGAAAATACCAACAAATCATCCACATAAATAATAACAAATTCCCTACAAGAATTACCCAATACTTGTGTGAGTGCTCGCACCATGCTGGCCATAGATGTTGACATGCCAAACGGCAGCCTTGTAAATACATATGATTGCCCCTCGTATATGAACCCTACATATTTAGAATCATCCTTATGAATAGGTATCTGCCAGTATGAAGCTGTCAGATCGATTGTACTCAAGACCATGTTTTGTTTGAAATTCAAAATAATTTCTGCTACATTAGGTGGGCCTACAAAATCTTTTTTCATTTTACTATTTAATTTTCTTGCGTCTAAACATATTCTGGCGGTCGAATCTCGTTTTTTTACTACTACCAATGGAGAGATGTAATTGGTTTTTTCTTCCCTAATAATGCCCCAGTCGTGCATTTCTTTAATTTGTTTATCCACATCCCCTTTAAATTTCATTGGAATAGGATAATTGGGACAGTAGAATGGTTCCTCATCAATCATTTCTACACGGTGAACATATGATTTGAAGCGTCCTGGGCACTCAGAAAATATGTCTCTAGATTCAAATAACAATTTTTCCAAGTTGTCCTTGGTACTGTCATCCACGTCGGACTTTTGGACCACCCCCCGTATCTCATCATCATCATATTGATGCCATTTTACTTCCTGTCCTTCTGTTTGTGTGTATAACTTCTTACATAACTGTACAGTATTAACCTGGTAATCGCTAGTTTCTGCCGACGCAAAAGGGACTTCGAAATGATTACCATTTATGGTAAAACCTAATAATTTGTCACTAAAATTTATTTCTGCCCTACATTTTGCTAGCCATTCACACCCGACAAGGATGTCACAATTCAGACCCGCGATGACTAGGCAAGGAATATCTACTGTCATCTCTACCCCGACAAGTTTAATAGGTAGTAAAACCTGTTGTTTAATCCTCTGTCTCTTTCCCCCTACCGCTACTGCAATGGTAACGTTCGTCACGGGTAACAACGGAATTTTTAATTTCTCCTTTATGATTTTAAAACAGTTTTCGGAGATCGCCGTAATTTCGCTCCCGCTATCAATGGTTAAATTATAACTATCGCCGGCAATTTCTGCTTTGATCAGAGGTGTTTTAGGATCAATTACATCCTCCTCTTCCCCCGCCTCTGAATCACTGAGTAGATTTTCTGTATCTTCGTTAAATTTGGTTATGTACCGTATATTCCGCGACTCGCGACCGGTATGTGTACCTGTACCCTCTCTATCTCTATCCCTGTGACCTTGCCCTTGGTCAACATTTTCATTCCGCCAACCAGCTGTATTTGAATTCGGACCGTTGTCGCGCACACGCTGTGGATATCGCGTCGGCCGTTCGTTGCTGGGCAGATTTCGGCGGTAGAACGGTCGCGACGTTGCCACTTCTTCCTCCGCGTAGATTTCATCAAGTTCCCGCAGGTGACTTTCTACCCCATCGAAATCTACTAAGCCTAGTGTCACTATACTGCGGCGGATTTCCGCCGGAAAATGTTTGCTGAGCATTTTTATTAATCTACCTTCGGGGATTTTTTCCGACAAATACCCCGCTTGATTTATTAAATTAAGGAAGTACTCTGATTTGCTTCCCGACTCGTATTTGCCATAATTCAGCTGTAAGTATAAATCGCGCTGCCGCTCTACCCCCCAGAATCTATCTAAAAATGCCGACTTAAAGTCGCTGAAGTCAACAAAACTTTCTTCTTTTATTGACCCCCAGTCACCAGCCGTACCTCTCAAACACGATAATGCCAAATTTACTTTATTATATTCAGGCACCCCTGCCTCCTCAAACAACTGTTCGAGCCTTTTTATGAATGACTTGGGATGCATCTTGTCTTTAGGGTGAAAACAAAGAGAGTTACCCCCCAGTTCCTTCCAATTTACTATATAGGATGTGTCCCTCGTATGCTTTGCCTGGCTAGCTATAGGCTTCCCTGAATTTATATTGGTATCATCCTTTTCAACTGACTGCGTCATGGCAACAGTGCCGGCTAACTGCCCGACTGTATTTTTTAATTCCCCAACAGAGATAGACAAACTATGAACGGTATGGACCAGTGCTTCAATGTCAGCAGAAGCACCCCCCACACTCTCCTCTCTGCTTTTCCTCTTACGGCGACCTGTCATTGTCTAGCACACAAAAAACCTTAGTCTAAATACCCTAAATACAAGAGCCTCGATAGGAGCAATAAAATAATGTACAAGTACAATATAAAATGTTTACTGTTCAAACGATCGCAATAAAAGTTCAATCCTGCACTCTTGCACCTCGCACCTCCCAGGATGCCACGCCTCAATCTCGTACCGCTCTCGAACACCTCCTCGTCTGAGATTCAATTACCTAATGCAGCTGCAATTATTATAGTTAAATTTCACATTGCATGATACCTCCGCTAGCGGTAAATCGGCGCAAACAATGTTGTCACGCGCTTATATAACAAAATCGTAAGATCCCTTAGATGCTCAGCTAACGAATAGATATTACTGTATGCTTGATTGTATGCATAATCTGTGAGCAAATATTCAACAGTGTTTCTCAATTTTCTATTATTTGGAGTCAAACATTAATTGCAATCCTTAATTTCTAATATGCCTAATCCACGTCCAATCATACCAACGGTAGCACGACTGCTGAAACATACGTACACTTGGCAACAGCGCTTGAAATGGCGGCATGCGAGCTCTCGGCGTTGCCCCTTTGTGCAGGTCCTTTAGCCATAGCTTAGAGATCGGTACAGGCATGCACACGCATACTGTGGGAAGCTATAGATGTGCGAGTGTACTCAATATATTCGCACTCAGAACGTTCATCGCAGACTTGTACTGTCGCATATCTGTGCGAACTCAAGTCGCTTGATCCATTCGGTATCGTGATAAAAATTTCTGAGGAGCAAAAAAACCGTAAATTAGAGCACCAACGCACATGTATGTTTCTTTCATGTTAATCAAAAAACCGACACCAGTTTTAGGCTCACACCATGTCGCTTATCTATTTTGCGCGATGTGACGCATTGTGAGAGGGGCCATGAAATCACAGCAGTTTCGCAGCAATTACGCACGGTTTGACAATGCCGCAAGATCCGCCGAGGGTCCGGCTTGCCGCTTCGCGGTGGCCGCCCGTTTAGATTTGACGCGCCAGTCTTAGTCAGGTGCGTAGCGATATAGCAGGTGTGGTAAGTTATTCTTGAAGTTTGCGCGGGAAATTAGACGATACAATTAATAACAATGCAGCAAGGCACATCGGTTAGCAATACAGCATCCAAACGACATGTTTTATCAACCGGTGAACGCAATATAGTGAAGAATGTTTACGATGGTGTACGTACACGATTTCCTGAAAGGCCGGTGAAGGAAATCGTTAAACTTTGCAGCGATCTGACTAAGGTCTCAGTTGCAACAATTTTCAGAATTTTGAAGGAAAAGAAGCGCGACGTAGTATTTGTGGTAAAATCACTTAAACAAAAAAGAGGAGTTAAAAAGATTGTTTTGGATGGTGACGTGAAAAATGCGATTCGTCGAAAAGTCCATTCATTTTATCTCCGTAATGAACTTCCAACGATAAAAAAACTACAACAGGAATTACAAAATGATGAAAGTCTGCCAAAGATATCTCGTCGGGTATTATTGAGAACATTACGCGAAATAAATATCAGATATTTGAAAAGAAAGCGGAACAGCGCATTGATTGAAAGAGACGATATAGTATTATGGCGTAGAGAATATTTAAGAAAAATACGTAGTATTCGTAACGCCGGGGGAATAAAAATCTATTACTTGGACGAAACTTGGTTGAATGAAGGGCACACGGTTACTAGGTGTTGGCAGGATTTGAATATAGCGAGTCGTAGACAAGCCCATCTTGAAGGCCTAAGTACGGGATTAAAATGCCCTTCAGGCAAAGGCCGTCGGCTAATAATAACGCATATTGGCAGCGAATCTGGGTTTGTGGATGGGGGATTGAACGTCTTTGAATCTCGGAAAACTGGTGATTATCATGAGGATATGGACGCTGTAGTTTTTGAATCTTGGTTTAAATCCATATTGACAAAATTAGAACCCGGTTCGGTTATTGTATTAGATAACGCGTCCTACCATAGTCGGCGTTTAGAAGCTCTTCCGACTTCTAATTGGAAAAAAGCGGATATCTATGACTGGCTCGTGTCAAAAAATATAGAATGCGATATGACTATGCTCAAAGCACAGCTGTCACAACTCGCGCGTCACCACAAAGAAAGGTATATAAAATTAGCAGTAGACGAAATGGCTAGGGAAAAGGGTTTTACAGTTTTAAGACTGCCTCCGTATCACTGCGAGTTAAACCCAATCGAGTTAGTATGGGCACAAGTAAAAAATGAAGTAGCGCGTAGGAATACAACTTTTAAGTTGGCCGATATACGTATCCTTTTAGAAGAAGCAATCGGTGCGGTAACTGCAGATAACTGGCAGAAATGCGTATCACACGTAAAAGCAGAGGAAGAAAAGTTTTGGAAATTAGATCCCCATATAGATTCCGTAATAGAGCCAGTCATAGTTAACCTTGGCAGTGATACAACCAGTGACAGTGACGAGTCCTTTGACTGTAGTTCTGCTAGTGATGACGAATTTCCACCGCACACGTCCGCAACTGACTGAGATTCAGAACAAGTATATTTATTTACTTTTTATTTGTTTTTGTTGTTTTTTTGTTGTTTATTTTTTTAATTTATTTTAATTTATATATTTACTTTTTTATTCGTTGTTTATTTTTAAGACGTTCATAGACAATTTAGTCAATCACTTTTGTTGCTGTTGCTCCAGTTTCTTAAGCAGAATATATTTTTTGTTCATTGTAACTTTTAAGACTTTACTTCTTACTCTGAATTTAATTTGTTGGATTCTAAGTTCTCCTTTGAAGTTTAGAGAGTTTATTTATTGTTTCATTTTCGTATTCATGCACCTTTTCAGTTTCCTATTCATTTTGTTAAACATAAAAGAAGGGTGGGAGGAGTGGTGGGACTCGATATGCAGCCACCTCCTCGTGGTGAGTCCTGGGTAGTCCGCATAAAGACTAGCTGAGAGCTGCATTACTGTTGTAGATTATTTCAATTCCACTTCCAGTATGACCGAATGTGAGAACTTTACTATTTGAAATCTTTGGCTGACGTCTAACGTAATATAATGTTTCCATTGAAACTGTACCTGTGGTTGCCTGCCCCTACCAAGCCGCTGTGCTGATGGCCAATAATTAAGCCCATAGCTATTTGACAATATCATACTTGCATTTTTGAGAAAGACTGCACATTTATGTAAACGAAACATTAGCAACTACTCAACTAGTTATAACTTCCAATATCTAGTAGCATATATCTAGCTTTGATTCGGATAAGTAATATTTTATCATTAAAATATATCTTTACATTTCAAAATAAAATCGGGTACACCTATTTGTAAAAAATGAATACAGAACGTATAGAATTTTATGATAGCTTTAAATTGTATATTGGCTCTGAATCCCTATCTAGACCTTCAAAGAAATCGAGCGCGCCACTGCTACCCGGCGTGACCAGGCGTGACGCAGGTATCATCGAATGTGGAACTTAACTATAATTGGAAATTTCTCACCAAATCCAAATTCTGTGTTGAGCTGGCAACATCGCCTGCCTGTCTGTCTGGGTATCGGAACGACGCTCCTGCCCCTCCGCTCCACGCGTGGTTCACGTGATTGTAGCGCTGCGCTTCAACGCCGCCAACGCCAACCGCCAATCGCTTGTCTCTCTCCTCCTCGTAACTCGTACGTCTTGCCTCTCGCTTCTGCCGCTTCGCTGCCACTAGTTGGGTGCCAATGTAATGATTCCCTTTTTTCTTGGGATACTTATCGGGAATCTCGGGTTCGTAGGTTCAAGCGAAGATACGACACGAGCTCGACAAGACACGTTTTATTCAGATAAAGATACAAGAAATGCCTTAACTACAATACAGGCTGATCCCGACAATGAATCGTAAGCCGTCGCCTCGACACGCGCGGTAGCTGTTCGACAGCTCGAGGGCGACTGACTGACTGCGTAGGAGTAGGAGTTCTTGCCACATTTTCTACCCTACATAGTTGCCACTTATCGCCGCACTTTCACTAAATACCAAACTGCTTCATCTTTGCCGTTAGTTTTGTCTTAGAAAATGGCGTATTAATCTTTTTCCCTCGTGAAATGCTTAGAATTGTTCTTTTATACCGTCAATACATACATAGCCCCACACAGTCATCCATAACTGCACAACATAAAGTTATTTAACATTTGAACACAAACCATCTCATAATACCAGCGTAGCAATTTCAGTTTAACTTTAATATTAAAAGCGACGTTAGCTACAACATAGAGGATGTTCTATGACGAGTGGAAGATACTTTAGGAGAACCCTATACAGCTCATTTCTTACAAAGAAGTCATATAAAGTGGGGTCCGATTTTCAACTGTTTTAGAGATGAATTGAATTTTAGAGATTTTCAATGAATTGCAGAGCTCCAAAAGAAAACCCTAATAAAACAAAGTTTTATTATCTGATTTGGAGTTTTTGATATTAGTGCGTAGAAAAAATGCCGCAACGTCATTATCGACTAAAAAGTGATCATGTATGAAAAACTTCGCGAGATAGTGTCAAAATCAGCATGTTTTGAAACGTGACTTCAAGAAACGTGACAAAAAAGTGAATTTATCTTAAAAAATCACCAAATAATTAACCGCGCACTTTATGGTAAAAACATGTCTATCGTTCCAGTTATCCACTAGTACTACAAACTTGTAAATGTGGTAAACAGGGGTAATAAGATTGCGTTTCAGCTCTAAAAGCATAGTCGATCTCCGAGACTGCACAATTTCAACAAGATGTTTGACAAAGACTTGTTATCGTATTTATGGTTTTTGTTATGTGTACTTAAATAATATGCTGTTACATCATGATTGGCCATAGAAGTGATTGGATAACCAAAAGTATAATTATAAAAGAAAACTTCAGGTTGTAATTTAAAATGGGTTCGTCTTAAAAAGTCGCTAGACAGGCAAGCAGAATATGCAGGCCGCATTATAAAGTATCTTGATTTAATTTAATTTTAAAAGTTTATTGAGAAATGAAATTAATTTAAGTTTAAAGTATCGTTTTTCATGTAAAAATTTCTAAAAAAAGTTTAGACTTTATTTTTGGGGTTTAGGACCAATACACTGATTAGAAAAACTTTATTTATTAATTTATATATCGTTGTACTTTGAATATTTTAAAAGGGGTTTAATATCTAGGATTTTTAATTAGAAAATATATTGGTAGATTTTAAGCTATGTATATGTATGGACTCACCCGTCCAGAGAATACTACTTAAAAAACTTACCTCTTCGGCGTCTAAATGAAGCACAAATCCAAAATAATCCAATCTTCTGATCGCCTTCCTTCAAAATGTGTACTGGCATGTAACGGTACGGACACAGACCAGTCCTTTGCGCAGTGAACCGCACCTTCCACTGCAAAATACCATATCTAGGCAATAGCATAGGCGGATGCTGTAGGACCTTGTCTTGAGGACTACGGGTACCACTGGGACGTCATCGAAAGGTTCCTCTCTTACGTAGACGTCAAAAAGTTCCAGAAAAAGCTCTTTCGTTGGGTTTTCTGCAATTAGGGTATCGCCGTCTGTATTCCGCGTGAGCAGCCGACGTGCTTTCATTGCAGAAACAGTAGACGAACACATTGTCCGCATATTCTTCATTTGTTAACATAGTGATCACTAGTGAACACACTGTAGATCGGTTACGAACGTACTTACGCTAAAGCTGAAGCTGTAGATGATATCCGTGCAAGCGCGAACACCGACGCCATTACTGGTTCTAAAAGTACAGACGTAGCTGTTACAACCCACTGGATCTTAGTTATTTTGTAACGTTTCTTAAAGTCACCTTTCAGCCCATCCTCATTTTGACACTGTTTAGAGAAGTTTTTGGTGCATGATCACTTTCTTTTGGTCGATAATGACGTAATGGCATATTTTCTAAGGGCTCATACTAGAAATTTCAACATCTGACGATAACATTTTGTTTTGCTGGCGTTTTCGTTTAGAAGTCTGCATTTTAATGAACATCCCTTAAATTTATTTTATCTTTGAAACAGTTGAAAATTGGACCCTACTTTATATGACTTTTTTTGTTGAGTATGAGCTGTACAGTCCTCTCCTAAAGCATCTTCCACATGTTGTAGAATACCCTGTACACATTCACATATTCAGTTACCTTTTGTCTCCCGGGACATCACTCTTCGTTGCTGTTGTTTGAAATGTGAGGATTTTCTCTACAGCTGTGAATCAAAGCTTAGAGCTGAAGGATGTTTCAAAATAATGTGGATATAAATTGTACTTTACGGATGATTAGGTAACTGAAAGCTTCCTTTATCATCGTAAGAATAGTCGGAACATTGAGAAATGCCAAAAAATGCATTTGGAACAGTTCAATTCGAATCCATGAAATATTTCTACTATATCAAATAGCTAACCAAGTAACGACTACTAAATCGAAATTACTGAATTATTATGCTTTGACACTTTTATTTTATCAAGCTTCTGATTGCTTACATAATACCAAAAGGACAGCAATAGACAGGTAAAAGTGTCATGAATTTTCCTTTTCGTCATAGTTTAATAAAACGTACTATCTATAAAACTTTGTATATTAACAAATTTTCGCTTGATAAAAATATGTTCGAAGAGTTTCAACATCACATCAGTCAATATATGGAACGCAAACTTGTAGAGGTTCAATGCCAAAGTTTTAACATACCGTTTTGCACTCGAAACAGCTTGCGGTCAGCAAACTTTCCTCGCCTGTCGTTAAAAATGGATATTTATTTATTTTCATATGGATATTAGCAGGAGCATCATTGCATTCAAACCATATAATAAATACTAAAGCCATTCATAAAAGGTAGATTGTCAATACCTTTTGGCCTGTCCAGCATTCTCCATTAAATTACACAAAGTACATAATACTAAGTTCAAGAAAACTTTGAAATGATCTTCTAAAATTTAATACTTTTGTAGTATGATAAAGTGTTGTGGACTGGAAGGCGGTGGTAAGGATATTTTTCATTTTGACTGTGTTAATTGTTTGTGTCGGATTTGTGGCATACAACATACAATAAATCAAATACTATAAGTAGTATGTGCTTTGCGCTTACGAATTAATTTTTGAAACTGAAGCGGAAGCATAAAAGTCAGTGTCATTAAAGATATTGAAACTGATTTATAGTTTACCGGGTTATTCACGCTACCCGACAGGGAGCATTATGGCTGAAGCATCTGATGAAAAAGAAAATAATAATTTCAGAGGGTAGGTACCCATTAAAGATATTTTCATGTTATACATACGTCCCCAAAACACGAAATGTATCAAAGAAGTGTTCTTTTAAATAGAACACCCTATATATTATTGCATTTTCAGATTCCTTGGTGAATTCTGGTGTGATTTTATGTATTACACAATGGACTTAAAGCGAACCGTTTAGGTGTAAATCACCATTTTCGGTATAAGTAGATGTCAGAAGAAAATTGAATATCACAAAGATCATACAATTTAGAAGGTTCTGACTTCGCCATATTACTAGACATGAAATGCGTCGCCTTAATTTAGACGGTCAAATTTTAATTGCATTTGTACTTGGAGCAATCGGTCGATTAATTAAAGAAATTTCAATCAGAGATAACTTGATTTTTTCAAATGAGAATGACTAATTTTTTTATATACAAGTAAATGAAGGATACAGGGGAAGAACGACAACAGTACATCCGGACAGATTTGGAGAAAATCTAAAATATTGGTTTAACTAGGCATGCCACTCTTCCTCGGTATAGCTTATGTTGTAGCTGTTATTTTGCGGACTCTAAGATACTTTCACCATCTAACGATTTCGATATCTGATAGTAAATACAATATGCCATAAGGAGAGACAGTCAGCTCAATTTCGCATAAAAATGAACTAATGCCGTTTTCCCCCCTGGACCCTTCAAATGTAAAATTTGATAGCTTCTCTAACGATACCAGGCTTTAGTTTCAAATTTTCAATCAAATCGGTGTTCTCCAATTTTCCTACCCATAAGCAACCTGACAGGCCATGAAATATAAACAAAGACATTCAGATGGGAGAAAACCAGTAACATAAAAGATACAGACGAATTACAGTAAAGAGACAAGATTATAAAAATTACTTACAACAAATCAACTCTTACCAGAAACAACGGCTGTAATATATCTATGATTAAAGGGAAGCTGGGGTATGACAAAAATAGATATCTTTCACAGCCTACTGGCTACTGCAATGTACTAGAGATTAAAAATTTCCAAAACACTTAATAACACTGAAATGGAACAAAAACTACCAGCAATTGTTGACCCAGCACGCAATTATCAGTCACATGTAACGGTATAAAGTATTACTAATTTGCGTTAAAGTAGCGATATATCTGACTGGAGGCCTTCTATTTTTTCACTATTAGTAAGATGGCAAAAAAGGAATACTTACAAATCAGATTTAAATTTTCTGCCAGGTAAATCATGTTTTATAATTTGAACAAATTTTAATTCATTCTTCATTTTCTGTGACCTTGCTAATACGTACTGAAGAATTTCCAGAACTCCAGTCAGAGGTATCGTTACTTTTGGCTTGACAGGATTGAATACTTTTTATACTATTATGTGAAGTTTTGTTCTGAAGATAGTAATAAACTGCCTACAACAATAGCTAGTAGTTTTCTTTTCATTTAGTTGCTGTAACCGCTAGGCCGAGAAATATATCCATTTTTGTCGTATTCCAGCTTTTCTCTGACCCTGGATATGTTACCGCCGTTGTTTTTGCTTAGAGGTCATTTGTTGTGAGTAACATTTATAGTCTTGTCTTTTTAGTCTAGTTCTTCTGCATTTTGCTGCTACGTTAGTCGTTTTATTCTATGTGAACGGGTTTTTGCCTACATTTCATGGCCTGCTAGGTTGCCTATAGTTAGGAAAATTTAAAAGCACCGGTTTGATTGAAAATTTGAAATTAAATGAAAACTACCAGACATTGATAATCACAACTTTATATCATTAGAAAGGCTATCAAATTTTACATTTGGTCATATAAAAAGAATTAGGTATTCCCATTTGAAAAAATCAAGCCGTCTCTGATTGATGTTTCCTTAAATAATCGAACGATTTCTCCAAGCACAAACGTAATTCAAATTTGACCGTCAAACCTAAGCTGACGCATTTCATGCTTAGTAATATGCCAAAGTCACAACCATCTAAATTTTATAATCTCTGAGACATTCATTTTTTTCTGACATCTACCTATACCGAAAATGGTGTCTAAACCTAAACGGTTCGCTTTAAGTCCCATGCGTGATACATAAAGTCATACTAGAATTCATCAGGGATTCTGAATATACGATAATATATAAGATGTTCTATTTAAAAAAACACAACTTTGACACGTTTCATGTTTTGGGGACACCCTGCATGACATGAATATATTTTGAAAATGTAGCCTTAATGGGTACCTATCCATCCGAAATTATTAGCTTATTTAGCATCAGATACTTTAGCCATAATGCTCCGTGTCGGATAACGTGAATAACCCGGTAGAATGTGCTTAGGTCATTTATTTCCTTTCCAATTTTACAATTATGTCGACAATAACCGTTGTTCATTGTATTTTTTGAAATCTCGTTCTTTCAACCGCAGTCTTGCTCTTTTCGAATGCTTTTTCTTGCTCCCAAAAAAAGTCAGCTGTGGCAACACTGTGGATGCTATAGCAAATTCCATAATCTGTTTTATTTATGGTGAATGATATATATATAAGACAAAACAAAAACAAAAAAGGTGCAACCCGGGCTCCGACACACCGGGCTGCTGTTCCATTCCCCAGCGACTACTCCTCACACCGTGAGGTGAGCAATCACTGGGTCCGCGTATCGTGCGTCCTAAGCAGACGAAGGGACCCATGGATGACTGCCTTCTGCATTCTGGCGGCTAAGATGTGCGCCGCCGCACGGCACACCGGCATTTTGCGCAGCGCAGAGAGCAGCGTATCCCTCATACCACCTAGGGATCCAATGACCATTACTAGCAGACTCACAGTGTAGTCCGGCCAGAGCCTGCGAAGTTGTCCGAGGAGCTCCTGATACTTGGTCCGCTTTTCCTCCTCCTTAGAGACGATGTTCCCCTCGGCAGGTGCCGAGAACTCGATAACGAACATCGCCTTTTGTTGGTAGTCGAGGAGGACTATGTCGGGCTTATTTGCATGTATAAGCTCGAGCGTGGAGAATGAGTAGTTCCAGTAAATTCGGCACCTCTCGTTCTCCACAACGGACTCAATGTCCCCTGGAGCGTATGGCAGCACCGGTGTCTCATCTATACCGTATGAGTGCCTTAAATGGTAGTATAGCACTCGTAGAGCCGCGTTGTGCCGATAGACGTAGGCTGTGCCAGCGT
Source organism: Callosobruchus maculatus (assembly GCA_951848785.1). Taxonomy (NCBI): domain Eukaryota; kingdom Metazoa; phylum Arthropoda; class Insecta; order Coleoptera; family Chrysomelidae; genus Callosobruchus; species Callosobruchus maculatus. The sequence continues at coordinate 111,701 of CATOUR010000369.1, forward strand.
ACACCTTACACGCCGACAAGAGGTGCGTAAGGGTCTCTGGCGCCTGCAGGCAGGCTCTACAGCGGATATCGGGCACATCCATACCCATAATCCGGCTACGGTATACTAAGGTGTTGAAGACACCGTCTTGGCAAGCCATTATAGAGCTCTCAGTCTCCGACTTCAACCCATTAGACCTTAGGAAGGAGAAGGTCAACTACTCAGATAAACCATGCTCTTCTAGATGTTTGTAGAAGATTCCGTGCATTGGTTTATCTTTGTGAAGTCTTAAAAGCAATTGGACTTCAGCAGTTTTAATCCGGGTTTTTAATTGTGCGGGAGCAAGTTCCGTAACGGACTGCTGACACCTCCGCGTGAAGTCGAGCGTGAGACTAAGTTCTTCGGCTGCCCGTGTTGCTGCTTTAAAAAGGAAGGCTCCTTTACCCGCAATCTCGTGCTCTCGCACAAAGCGGATCAGGGGATCGGTGCTCGTCGTAACATAGCAGGCAGTGGCCAGTACTACTCTGTTGTGCAGATGCTCCAAACTCAATAGTCCACGCCCTCCCAGGTGTCGCGGGAGGTATATTCGCGGGACAGAGGATCTAGGATGTAGACTTCCCTCCATATTCATCCTTTTGCGGGTCTTTATGTCGATTTGTCGCAGCTCTTCCACGTTCCAGTGGATAGCACCAAAGCTGTATAGCAACAATGGGACCGCAAGCATGTTTGTGGCAGCGACTTTGTTTTTGCCGGACAGTTCTGACGACCAGATCTGCCGGAGTCGGTGCAAATACTTGCGGCGGAGACACTCTTTGACCAATTCTGCCTCTTGGATGTGACGCTGCGCCACTCCAAGGTAGGTATAGGTATCTCCGGCATGCAGTTGTCGCAAGATGCTCCCATCAACGAGCTGCTCCTCATCTTCACTATCTCCGCAACGTCCTCTTTTGAGATGAACCATGGCACATTTGTCTATCCCGAACTCCATACCAATAGCTTGACTGTAATCCTGCACTACCCTCAGCGACTGCTCTAAATCGCGTTGTCCGGAGGCATAGAGTTTCAGGTCATCCATGTAAAATAAATGGGTGACCTTGTGCCTCCGGTAATTGGGCTTGCCGCAGCTGTATCCCTTAGTATTTTTCAGCGCTATGGACAAAGGCAGTAGCGAGATGCAGAAGAGCAAGGGACTCAAGGAGTCTCCTTGGAAGACCCCTCTTTTAAATGATACCAACTCTGTTCGAACCCTGGTTTCACCCGATGTTATAGTGAACCGAGTCTTCCAGAGCGGCATCAGTTGTTTGATGCATCCCACTATTTGATCATCTACCGAAAGACATTCCAACAGCCGCACAATCAGTTCATGAGACGTAGTGTCGAATGCCTTCCGATAGTCGATCCAGGCCATAGAAAGGTTTCGCAGGTAATGCACGGAGTCCTGTGTGACACAGCGGTCAATCAACAGGTTATCCCTGAAGCCAGCTACTCCTTTCTTAGACCCTCTTTGTTCATATACGCTGAGAAATACGGGATTTACAGCTTGAAGGATACGTATGTACAAGATTCTGGTGAAGAGCTTGTAACATGCGTTCAGACATGTTATTGGCCTGTAGTTTTTAGGATCAGACAAATCTCCGGTCTTCGGGAGAAGCACGGTTCGACCCTCGACAAACCAAGCCGGAATTGGCTGCTCCTGATTTAGCCACGAGTTAAAAACTCTAGCTAAATGCCGGTGGCAACTGGGAAACTTTTTCAACCAGTAGGTGTTTATGCCATCCGGGCCAGGAGCTGCGAAATTCTTTGCGCCTCGTAAGGCACCAAGAATTTCTTCCGTGTTTATCGGGTGACGCAGTACATTCAGGTTTGGAGTCCTCCTACAAACGGACTCGAACTGCGCCAAGGCCGGAGTGTCTGCTTGGAGAGGTTTGGGGTGTTCGTAAATGCCCCTCCAGAAAGTCTCCACGCGATCAGCAGTTGGCGGCTGCTCTATGACTGGTGGTCGCTGTTGGAAGAGACGAGCAGGCTTTTCGGAAAACAATCTGTTTTCCTCCAAACCTCTCGGCCGCGTCACCAGTGATCGTTTAGCAGCGATTAGCGTCCGTATCCTGTCAAGACAATGCTGCTTGACAACAACCAGTACCGCTTGACTGAGCGTGTGATGGTCGCGCCTTAGCTCTCGGGCTATCTGGCGCACGCGGCGCGTAAAAGGCCTACCGGCCGCTCTATATTCCATCACACACTGGATACGGGATGCTTCTTGGCGAGCCAACTGGATTTTCGCTTCCATCTGGCGCACCCGCCTCTGTGCTCTCTCGACAGGAGAGTCTCTCACTCTCCCCTGTCCAGCCAGCCTCAGAGCCGCAGCGTAAATTCCGCAATTGATGCTCCAAATGTCAGAGACCTCCGATAGACGTTCACTCAACGCCTCATCCTCTCTCTTTAAATCTGCCAGCTTGAAGGACCTCTTGTTGTTATGCAAGGCCCTTCGGTCACTGAAATCTCCAGGTGAGACGGCTTCGTCGATTTCCCTCTCAGCGGGCCTCATCGGCGACCTTTCAGCCTGGTTAACAGGCCTTTCAGTCGCCGGAGGGGCAGGCTGAGCTGGAGCACGAACGTATCCCTGCCCCCGAAGGTAAAATACCTGGTTCCGCAAGCTCTGGGAGGTAATTGTGCTATGCTCTGGATGCATTTCACACCACCTCCCATGCATGCGGGACATGTATCCCCTACGGCGCGGGCTACTGCTCTCGTAGCAGCTCAGCAGGTCATCCTTCAGTTCCGTCGTCCACCTAAAACGGTCCATATCGTTGCGTGTGTCGTCGTCAGGGCGATCCGAGGCACCGCCACCTTGCCCAGAGCCGGCTTCCGATACCGGCCTGGTGTGGGTGCTCTTCTTCTGGGGCGGTCGAACCAGAAGGCAGGGCCCGTCCGGTGGTTAGCCTTAGGGCCCCCAGCCGACATTTCGGAGGCAGCCGACCACATTGCCTCCTAGGGATGACCTGTACAGGTTGCCGGCCGGCTTTCATCCCTGGCTTGGGTTATCCCCGCAGTGTCGCCACGCACCGAATAGCCGTTTGATGTTGGTCGGCTTCCTGGGGGCGCATTTTATACCTTCTGCCAGGTTTGCTATCAGCCGCCCCTAACCTGGGGTCAGACGCTGTCGGGAAGCCGTCCTTAACCTAGGTGCAGCCGCTTCCTCACTATGGTGGTTCATACGCCTGCTTTCACAGCCGGTGACCACCATAGGCCCTTTTAAGGCAAGGACTACCAATCTTTTAGTCGCCTCTTACGACAGGCAGATTAAACCCTGGGAACATTCTAAACCCGGACCCAGACGGATTATATATATATATATATATATATATATATATATAAACAAAACAAAAACAAAAAAGGTGCAACCCGGGCTCCGACACACCGGGCTGCTGTTCCATTCCCCAGCGACTACTCCTCACACCGTGAGGTGAGCAATCACTGGGTCCGCGTATCGTGCGTCCTAAGCAGACGAAGGGACCCATGGATGACTGCCTTCTGCATTCTGGCGGCTAAGATGTGCGCCGCCGCACGGCACACCGGCATTTTGCGCAGTGCAGAGAGCAGCGTATCCCTCATACCACCTAGGGATCCAATGACCATTACTAGCAGACTCACAGTGTAGTCCGGCCAGAGCCTGCGAAGTTGTCCGAGGAGCTCCCTGATACTTGGTCCGCTTTTCCTCCTCCTTAGAGACGATGTTCCCCTCGGCAGGTGCCGAGAACTCGATAACGAACATCGTCTTTTGTTGGTAGTCGAGGAGGACTATGTCGGGCTTATTTGCATGTATAAGCTCGAGCGTGGAGAATGAGTAGTTCCAGTAAATTCGGCACCTCTCGTTCTCCACAACGGACTCAATGTCCCCTGGAGCGTATGGCAGCACCGGTGTCTCATCTATACCGTATGAGTGCCTTAAATGGTAGTATAGCACTTGTAGAGCCGCATTGTGCCGATAGACTGTAGGCTGTGCCAGCGTACACCTTACACGCCGACAAGAGGTGCGTAAGGGTCTCTGGCGCCTGCAGGCAGGCTCTACAGCGGATATCGGGCACATCCATACCCATAATCCGGCTACGGTATACTAAGGTGTTGAAGACACCGTCTTGGCAAGCCATTATAGAGCTCTCAGTCTCCGACTTCAACCCATTAGACCTTAGGAAGGAGAAGGTCAACTGCTCAGATAAACCATGCTCTTCTAGATGTTTGTAGAAGATTCCGTGCATTGGTTTATCTTTGTGAAGTCTTAAAAGCAATTGGACTTCAGCAGTTTTAATCCGGGTTTTTAATTGTGCGGGAGCAAGTTCCGTAACGGACTGCTGACACCTCCGCGTGAAGTCGAGCGTGAGACTAAGTTCTTCGGCTGCCCGTGTTGCTGCTCTAAAAAGGAAGGCTCCTTTACCCGCAATCTCGTGCTCTCGCACAAAGCGGATCAGGGGATCGGTGCTCGTCGTAACATAGCAGGCAGTGGCCAGTACTACTCTGTTGTGCAGATGCTCCAAACTCAATAGTCCACGCCCTCCCAGGTGTCGCGGGAGGTATATTCGCGGGACAGAGGATCTAGGATGTAGACTTCCCTCCATATTCATCCTTTTGCGGGTCTTTATGTCGATTTGTCGCAGCTCTTCCACGTTCCAGTGGATCAGCACCAAAGCTGTATAGCAACAGTGGGACCGCAAGCATGTTTGTGGCAGCGACTTTGTTTTTGCCGGACAGTTCTGACGACCAGATCTGCCGGAGTCGGTGCAAATACTTGCGGCGGAGACACTCTTTGACCAATTCTGCCTCTTGGATGTGACGCTGCGCCACTCCAAGGTAGGTATAAGTATCTCCGGCATGCAGTTGTCGCAAGATGCTCCCATCAACGAGCTGCTCCTCATCTTCACTATCTCCGCAACGTCCTCTTTTGAGATGAACCATGGCACATTTGTCTATCCCGAACTCCATACCAATAGCTTGACTGTAATCCTGCACTACCCTCAGCGACTGCTCTAAATCGCGTTGTCCGGAGGCATAGAGTTTCAGGTCATCCATGTAAAATAAGTGGGTGACCTTGTGCCTCCGGTAATTGGGTTTGCCACAGCTGTATCCCTTAGTATTTTTCAGCGCTATGGACAAAGGCAGTAGCGAGATGCAAAAGAGCAAGGGACTCAAGGAGTCTCCTTGGAAGACCCCTCTTTTAAATGATACCAACTCTGTTCGAACCCTGGTTTCACCCGATGTTATGGTGAACCGAGTCTTCCAGAGCGGCATCAGTTGTTTGATGCATCCCACTATTTGATCATCTACCGAAAGACATTCCAACAGCCGCACAATCAGTTCATGAGACGTAGTGTCGAATGCCTTCCGATAGTCGATCCAGGCCATAGAAAGGTTTCGCAGGTAATGCACGGAGTCCTGTGTGACACAGCGGTCAATCAACAGGTTATCCCTGCAGCCAGCTACTCCTTTCTTAGACCCTCTTTGTTCATATACGCTGAGAAATACGGGATTTACAGCTTGAAGGATACGCATGTACAAGATTCTGGTGAAGAGCTTGTAACATGCGTTCAGACATGTTATTGGCCTGTAGTTTTTAGGATCAGACAAATCTCCGGTCTTCGGGAGAAGCACGGTTCGACCCTCGACAAACCAAGCCGGAATTGGCTGCTTCCTGATTTAGCCACGAGTTAAAAACTCTAGCTAAATGCCGGTGGCAACTGGGAAACTTTTTCAACCAGTAGGTGTTTATGCCATCCGGGCCAGGAGCTGCGAAATTCTTTGCGCCTCGTAAGGCACCAAGAATTTCTTCCGTGTTTATCGGGTGACGCAGTACATTCAGGTTTGGAGTCCTCCTACAAACGGACTCGAACTGCGCCAAGGCCGGAGTGTCTGCTTGGAGAGGTTTGGGGTGTTCGTAAATGCCCCTCCAGAAAGTCTCCACGCGATCAGCAGTTGGCGGCTGCTCTATGACTGGTGGTCGCTGTTGGAAGAGACCAGCAGGCTTTTCGGAAAACAATCTGTTTTCCTCCAAACCTCTCGCCCGCGTCACCAGTGATCGTTTAGCAGCGATTAGCGTCCGTATCCTGTCAAGACAATGCTGCTTGACAACAACCAGTACCGCTTGACTGAGCGTGTGATGGTCGCGCCTTAGCTCTCGGGCTATCTGGCGCACGCGGCGCGTAAAAGGCCTACCGGCCGCTCTATATTCCATCACACACTGGATACGGGATGCTTCTTGGCGAGCCAACTGGATTTTCGCTTCCATCTTGGCGCACCCGCCTCTGTGCTCTCTCGACAGGAGAGTCTCTCACTCTCCCCTGTCCAGCCAGCCTCAGAGCCGCAGCGTAAATTTCGCAATTGATGCTCCAAATGTCAGAGACCTCCGATAGACGTTCACTCAAGCGCCTCATCCTCTCTCTTTAAATCTGCCAGCTTGAAGGACCTCTTGTTGTTATGCAAGGCCCTTCGGTCACTGAAATCTCCAGGTGAGACGGCTTCGTCGATTTCCCTCTCAGCGGGCCTCATCGGCGACCGTTCAGCCTGGTTAACAGGCCTTTCAGTCGCCGGAGGGGCAGGCTGAGCTGGAGCACGAACGTATCCCTGCCCCCGAAGGTAAAATACCTGGTTCCGCAAGCTCTGGGAGGTAATTGTGCTATGCTCTGGATGCATTTCACACCATCTCCCATGCATGCGGGACATGTATCCCCTACGGCGCGGGCTACTGCTCTCGTAGCAGCTCAGCAGGTCATCCTTCAGTTCCGTCGTCCACCTAAAACAGTCCATGTCGTTGCGTGTGTCGTCGTCAGGGCGATCCGAGGCACCGCCACCTTGCCCAGAGCCGGCTTCCGATACCGGCCTGGTGTGGGTGCTCTTCTTCTGGGGCGGTCGAACCAGAAGGTAGGGCCCGTCCGGTGGTTAGCCTTAGGGCCCCCAGCCGACATTTCAGAGGCAGCCGACCACATTGCCTCCTAGGGATGACCTGTACAGGTTGCCGGCCGGCTTTCATCCCTGGCTTGGGTTATCCCCAGCAGTGTCGCCACGCACCGAATAGCCGTTTGATGTTGGTCGGCTTCCTGGGGGCGCATTTTATACCTACTGCCAGGTTTGCTATCAGCCGCCCCTAACCTGGGGTCAGACGCTGTCGGGAAGCCGTCCTTAACATAGGTGCAGCCGCTTCCTCACTATGGTGGTTCATACGCCTGCTTTCACAGCCGGTGACCACCATAGGCCCTTTTAAGGCAAGGACTACCAATCTTTTAGTCGCCTCTTACGACAGGCAGATTAAACCCTGGGAACATTCTAAACCCGGACCCAGACGGGATATATATATATAT